>WBZZ01000609.1:92500-136868 GCA_019918135.1 Paulinella micropora
GAGATCAAAGTTGGCTGATATCTTGACACTTGAATGTCGTTGGTAATGTATCAAGATTGTACACCAGCAAGTGAAACGGTCTATCGGCGGGAATGATGGATGGAACGATGGAGAACCCCCTACCCCTCCCCACGAGACGGTGTTTTGTCTGTCTGTCTGTCGGTCTGCAGAATGCGCACTCCTAGTTCTCCTCAAGCTGCTCCTCTTTCTTGAATACATTGCCACTCCTCCAATCACTGCCATTCTGCCATCTCTGCTATATAATGATAAGTTCTCCTCTGTTACATAATGATAAGTATAACTATCACGTATTCTTTCCACTGTGTTCATCAACATTCCAGTTAATGCTCTGAGAGAAGGAAGAGAAAAAGGAGGGCAGGGAACCGCCAAGAGAGTCTCACATGAAAAAACAGCGTCCATGATTTTTGTTGGTTGGGTTTTTGAGGTGGTTTCTTTCTTTTTTGTTTTTTCCTTTGTATTGCTTGCTCACGAGTCGCCGGTGTGTGTGTGTGTGTGTGTGTGTGTGAGAGAGAGAGAGAGAGAGAGAGAGAGAGAGAGAGAGAGAGAGATCGAGAGATCGAGAGATCGAGAGAATCATGGTGTCGTAATTTTTGTAATGATTAGTTTCTTTGTTTCTTTTTTTTTTTTTTTCACCTTCAAAATACGATGTGTTTTGCTTCTCAAAGCACAAGTGTCCGTATCCTAAAGTGAAAAAACAAGGTACTGCTTTTGGTGTATGTCCCGGCCAGGAGGGGGGGGGGGGGGGGCTAGGATAGCCAACGTACCGGTAAAAATGTTGAGGCTCTCTCTCTCTCTCTCTCTCTCTATCTATCTATCTATCTATTTATCTATCTCTCTCTCTATCTCTATCTCTCCCTCTCTCTCTCTTTCTCTCTCTCTCTCTCTCTCTCTCTCCTTCCTTCCCTCCCTCCCTCCCTCTCTCCCTCCTTCTCTCTCTCTCTCTCCTTCCCTCCCTCCCTCCCTCCCTCCTCTCTCTCTCTCTCTCTCTCTCTCTCCTTCCCTCACTCCCTCCCTCCCTCCCTCCCTCTCTCTCTCTCTCTCTCTCTCTCTGTTACAATAGTACGATATTGAATAACCGATAACTGTCCTAAAGATATGAAGACTGGGAATACCTAAAGTAGGGACTCCGTAGCCTCCAGACCAAGAAACCGATAGACCGGAACGGTAAGTATTGCCATTATATACCGGGTGGGCCTGCATAATCCCTTCTCCCCCCCGAGCGCGCGAGAAGTCGAACTTACACCGCCGCCGACCAACCTTAGGATAGAATGCAAATACGAACCATAGTGACGGTCGTCGCCGTACTCGTATTAATATTAATATATTAAAAAAAATTTCAAGTTTGGCTATTCGCTAACACTTACACTGCGTAAGATTCTGAGTGACTTCAAGTTAGGTATCGGAGTGAATACCGTACCGGACCGAATTATTAATATTGTGTTAAACTTTCTTCAAGTTTATAATTCAAGTTTTATTTCAAGTTTACACTTCTATTTTTAGTTGCGTTATTATACTTGATTTTTCACGTTACTTATCAACCGTGTCATAACTTGTAGTTATTAATATTACGTTTTCAACTGTTGTTAACAGATCAATTCGTTTCCATTTACCTGTTAGCTTTATGCCGGCCCACCCGGTATATAATGACATTACTCTATGTTTCGGTCTGTCGGTGTTAGCTTGGCTTGGAGATTACGGAGTCCCTCTACGTTAGGTATTCCACAGTCTCCATGTCGTTAGATAGTTGTTATAATATTAAATATTGAATCACTGTAACACTGGAGTCGCTAACGGTGTTCTGAGGAAAACGCTAGGTATTCCACAATCTCCATGTCGTTAGATATTAATAGTTGTTATAATATTAAATATTGAATCACTGTAACATTGGAGTCGCTAACGGTGTACTGAGGAAAACGTTAGGTATTCCACAGTCTCCATGTCGTTAGATAGTTGTTATAATATTAAATATTGAATCCGTGACTGTAACAGCTTTTTAGAAAACTTAAATGTTAAATATTGAATTTTTTCCACATATTAATATGTGCTTTTTTTTCCCGGGCCCTGTTTTCATTGATGTTGCAAACATTATTGTACAATGAGAAAGTATTCCCACCCAATGACAAAGACAGCATTTACGGGGGGGACAACAAGTGTGGAAGAAGGAGTTTTTATTTACAAAAACGAGGCTGGAGATTTATAGTTGACTCGTGTCTGGCGTATGCGTTTTATATATCCACTGCTCCGTCTATCCGTGGGTTAATGCACTTAGTTGCGACACCCCGTAGCGTTTGTGCAGAAAAGAAATCAGCAATTATATGAAGAAAATATTGCATATTTCCGTCATAAAAACGGGAAGGGGTACTGTAGGCATCACCCCCCGGATAGCCGGTAAAAAGTACCCTTTTTCTGGTGTCAGGTGCACCTAGGTTTTCCCATTATTTTCAATATCGTTTGGCCGGATTTGACCTAATGCCATTTTAACCTTGGTCTGTTGCCGTTTTCTTTTCGGCTTCACTGAGCTAATATAACGAGACATCATTCTCTTTTGGGGATTTGTGTCTGGTTGTATTACCGACTTTTTATTGAGCTATCTTCGGGGATTGTAACATTGGAGTCACCAGCACAAGGCTGATTTCTTTTCTGGCTTGTTTTTGGAACAGCAGAAAGAAAAATTGGACAGACCTATCTCTTCTGAGTAGGTGTTCCAAAAAACAAATACTCCAGCACATCCCCACACAGCTCTTTTTGCAAAACCAGACGTCTAGGCGTTTGTGAGTAGGTGTCTCAGTACCCTCTCCACAGCCTGTATCTGTGTCCTCACAAGGAGGCCAGACACCAGACCTCGTAGCTGTTCTTTTGTTCTCTCTTGAGACAGAGACAGAGTAGGTCAACAGACGTACAAACAAACACTCACAGTTACAAACAAACTTGAAGGACACGAGCGTAGTACTTTACCTTTCAATTCTGTGCACTTTGTTGCCTCTCAAACCACACACATCAGAGTATTTTTGCAAATCTCTGACTGTCTTTCGACAATAGGTCTGAACAAGTGTCAGACGACAAGTCGACTTCTCAAGGAGTGCTTCTCTAGCCTCTTTGACATTATCTGTACATAGGTCCTCGTACCTCATAACAGATAGTCAACAACAAAAAGAGAAAAAGAAAAGAGGAGTGGAGAAGGAGATCAAATTTTCAGAGAAAGTCGTACAGATTACTTCTTTCTCACAAAAAAAAAAAAAAAAAAAAAAAAAAAAAAAAAAAAACACATAAGACATAGAGGTGAGACGCTCTCTCTCTATACTGTCTTTTCGTTTTTTCTCTCTATTCGTTCCTCATAGACGAACAGAGCAGTTACGGGGTAGAAACAACTCTGTCTCATCCGTATTCCTTCAGCGTCCATGTCTACTAGGTCTGAAGACTGGCAGGAAAGAGGGGGAAAGAGTGAGCGAACCCCAGGAAACGAAGAGGAGTTCGTTGACCCTCATGCAGAAGGAGGAGATCTGGCACCTTCCTTTGACACAGGAGGAGCAGAGAATCAATTTTTTACTGCGCCTTCCTTTGACACAGGAGGAGCAGAGGAAGTCGAGGAGGAGGAGAAGGGAGAAGAGGAAGCGAGGTTTGTGGCCGAATATGGCAAACTAAGTAAGAAGGAGTTTGAGGAGAAGAAAGGGAAGGATGAGGCCTATAAATGGCTATACATTCCCCAAGAAATGCGATGGGGACAACCCTTGAAGAAGGAGGAGATCTGTTACCCTCTCCCAAGGCAAGCTCTGCCTCTGGCAGAATTCCTCAGAGACGACGGTGCACAGTTACAGTGCAACATGTCTCATTTGGGGACAATATGTCTTTACTGGAGCTACTCGACCTCTCATGGACAGTGTTTGAGTGTGCTATACTCTTTGAGTACCAGACTGGAAAGACTGTGCTGCCATGGAACACAAGAGCACTGGCTAGGTTGCTCGATCCTGGTCAGGACATTGATTCAATAAAGAGAGTGGAAAAGGAGTTTAAGTTCAAGAATCCAAAAGGACAGATCAATGTCATGGATGTGTCTCTGAAACTTATGGAGGCCAAGTTAGTGGACCTGGGTAAACTCCAACACACCCAGTTTGGCAGGGACCTTCACCCGGCCCTGAGGGAAATAGAAGGCGAAGCTGGAGGGGTGACGAGGATGAAGAAGCTGCATGCGGCCTTGGTGAAGGATGACGCATGGAAGAGGTGGGTCTTCACGAAGGATCATACGATCTTGGAGGGGACGGCCGCACCACCCCCCACCAATAAAGCGGGAGAGAAGGAGTTGGCGGAGAAGGCCTTGTTCCTTTGGAAGGCAGCTGAGATCCTGTCTTTTTTTCATCATGCCCAAGAGCTGTATATCAAAGAGCTAGCGGCTGAGAAAGAAAAGAAGGAGATGGAGGCAACGATTGCATTAGCCAAGGCGGCGGGAACAAAGGGACCGAGATATTCGTCTGGATCTTATATGGCTCCCTCGGGCCGCTCCGCCCCGTCAGCCCACACAGCCCCTTCGGCCCCTGCGACTAGCTCAGCGCCTACCACTGTCATTGTCAACAGTAATGACAAAAAGGACAGACAGGCTATCATACAGGCCTTTCAAAAATATACAAAGTCCGATGCCACTGCTCTGACGCTGTATGCAGAGACAGCGAGTCAGAAGGACACGGATGCGAACCTTCGAGACAAGCTCAGAAGAATTGATGCTTGTATGAAGCAGCATCCAACGGACGAAACACAGGAGTATGAGGCGTTGTACACCTTGTTGGACCCATCAATCATCACACAAGGGTTTGATGTTGGGGAATACAAGGCGATGAGAGCGGTAGAGGTGGCGGCTAGGAGAGCAGCCTCAGACCTGCAATGCACGGTGCCAGTTGCCGTCCTCTTGCAATACTTTAAAACTCATGGGTATCAGCACCTGTGCACTGGTACTTTGATTGGGTTTGAGATTTTTCAAGAGGTGAACGAAGGGCTGGGCATTGGCACGAGGTTGGCAGCGATCCTCACTGAGGTCAGCGCCAAGTACGGGCTCTTTTATAGCTGGAAGTCTATCATTTTGTACTTCCTGAGTGCTTTGTGTACACGACACCCGAGCAAGCTCGCAAGGATCATACAGTCCTGTCCGACCTTCACGGCGGTGAAGACGGCGGATTTTTTAGAAACGAATATATACGAGAGGACTGTAGCGGCTACTCCGCCGGGCGACCTGTTCAAGGAGGTGCTCGACGCGTGTTCCGAATTGGACACGGCCACCGAGTCATTCTCCAGTGCCGCGACACAGGGGGTTGGAGGTGCTCAAGCAGCACATGCAACTCGAACGGCAGGTCTCAAGAGGGGGAGAGATGAGCCGACGCCGTGCTACCGCTATTTTTCATACATGGCGTGTAAGCATGAGGCACAGAAAGGAGTAGGCAATTGCCTCTTCAGCCATGACTCTCTTGATGATAGGCAGCGAAATCCTTTCCTTAGAGAGCTCGAAGGCATGAAAAAGACCATGTACGCCATGTACAAGAAGGAGTTGGAGGAGGGGAGGTGGAATGCGAATATGGTCTCGGATGCGGAGTTCCGGGAGGCCATCATTTACTTCCTTGACAGAATGAAGAGAAGGGAGAAGAGAGAGACATCGGGCCGATCAAAGGCGCCGACTAGAGGAGGAGGAGAGACGAGAGGATCGTCACGAGGGTCCCGAGGGACACAAAGAGGGGCGGCACCACGAGGACGAGGCTTTCGTGGAAGGGGAGGACGGACCCCAGCGCGCCCTCCCAGAGGACACGGATACTGGAATTATAGCACCAGTTCCAGCTCCAACTACCCCCAGCAAGCTTATACCGCTACGGAGGGGGGACGTCAAGACGAAGACACCGGCTCAGGTGAGCGTGTTGTCGTCGTAGACTGACGGGAGGAGAAGAGAGAGGAAAAGAAGAGAGAGAAGGAGATAAAAACTGTTCTTTTTAATCCGACAGTCACAGTTATGCCTACTGTTGATGAACAGGATACGAACGGTTCCGTTCCTCCCAGACGTGAAGGTGAAGGCACACAGCCTCACAAGCCTCAAGGTAAGCACTTGCTAGTTCATCCTTCGAGAGCTAATATGATAAATGATGCGAATAGGAAGGCGAAGAAGGCGATGGAGGAGAGGAAGCCGAAACCAAAGGCTAGGTCTCCTCCTACGAAGAAGCAGCGGACCGTACCCCCGCCAAAGGACTCAATAGTCTCTGCTATAGACACGAGTACACTCGGTGTACCAGACTCTGTCCAAAAGACACTCGAGATACCGGAAGCCCCGGAGACTCAAGAAGTTAAGTTGGCGGAAAAGGGGGGAGAACGAGAAGAGGACAAGGAACTTGAGCTTAGACTCAAAACCCTAGAACGAAAAATTCATGTGCTAGCGGCTAGTTTACATAGACCAGACGCGCTATGCTACACTGACCTCTTTTGTGAAACTTTACAAACCACATTAAAAGTTGGTAATGATACGATGGCGAATATTAATATTGTCGGCCAGAAGTTTTTGAATAGTCACCGGACATGGGTGGACAAAAACATTAGAAAAACAAAGGGGACCCTAAAAGGGGTAGGCAGCCGTACGGAAATTACGGGCATCGTCACATTAATTTTCAAATTGAAATCCGGTCGAGTATATCGTGCGGACCTCTATGTTGTCCCCGATTACCACGGTTCAATCCTGCTGTCGTATGACCAATTGGCTACGATGGGGGCTGTGATCGATTGCGCCGCACGGCGGGTGATTTATGGAGTGAAGAATGGAGAGGAGGAGGATATTAATCCGATGACTGCTACTGACTCCTACGAGGCTTTTGAGTTGAGTCTAGCAACGGAGAGGAAAAAGTTGGCCTTCGTACATGAGGCAACTGAAGCCTATGTACACCCCTATGTCACAGTGCCGGACGAACTGTCCTGGACCGACAATTGGGAGACGGAGATGCAGGCGTATACGGTTACGATTCCCGCATGGGACAGAAAGTCTATTGATGACTTAGTCGTAGCGCGTAATGAGGAGATAATATGTGTTGCGAAACAGTGCCCGTCGTTGGCCAGATTCGCAGAAGGTGGCGGGGCAGATGTCCATATTACTAATGGCTACTGTTACCATGCGAAGGTGTCAGATGAGAAGAGAGAGGCGTTTGTGCCAAGGAGGAAGGGGCGTATCCCCGATACTCCAGCGGATGACATTAAAACTTTTATCACAAACTTTTGGGGCGATGTGCCTACCTGGCCGCGCTCATTAACTGAAAAGAAAAAGTGTCTACGGACTCTATTTGAGAGTAACAAGCCGTATACTGTCATTCTGCCATACAATGAGAAGGCGATCTGGGCACAGGAGATAAGGGACCGGCTTATTGATCATCCTATACCTGTTCCTTCTCGCAAGCAACAGTTAGTGGTGGCTTGCCGACTCGGGTCTCGGGAGCAGAGCAGGGCATACAAGCAAAAGCTCAGAGCCCAGGACAAGTTGAAATTGATACCTCAAGCTTTCACATGCTTTGATGGTTTCTACACCCGTAAGGCTCCGATACAATACGCGAACCTTATTGATGTGCTTGTCGGGCTGGGTCATGATGATGAGCCGGACACAGTCACGTATGAAAGAACGGGACTAGACGATTTGTCCGAGGAAGATTTGAGTTTGGAGAAGGACTTAGCGCCCCTCAAGGAGCATAAGATGTCGGAGGAAGATTTCCAAGCGGCGGCGCGGAAAATTTTAGAAGAAGGAGTGGGTTCGGAGAGAGAGAAGGCGTTTCTCAAAGCTAAGATGGAGGCGTACAGAGAAATTTTCGACCCTCCTCGGGCAGGTGGTGTAAAGTCGGATGACTTCACTGCTGTCATTTACAAGATACCGCGTGCGGAGCCATCTCCGGCACCACGGAGGGCAAATTTGAGCATACATGAGGCAAAAATAGCGGAGGAGAATGTGAGACAGTTGCTCGATGAGGACTTTATTGAGAGATCTACATCTCCAATTGTCTCTCAACCGAAAATCGTCCCTAAGCCAGGAGGAGAATGGCGCTTGACGATCAATTATGCCCGTGTGAATATGGTGCTAGAGGAAGAGAGAAATCCTCTGCCGACCTTAGAAGAAGGCAGAAGGGTGCTGCGGAATGCTAAATTCTATTCTGTCATTGACCTTGGGAACGGCTTCTGGCAGATACCACTGGACGAGAAATCCAGATGGCTGACTGCATTCGTTGTGGGTATGGAAATATACCAGTGGAAGGTGCTTCCAATGGGACTCAAACAGGCCCCGGGGCTCTTTCAGAAGGCGATGCAGAAGATGTTGAGCGGTCAATATGACGACCAGTCGGAGGATGGTTTTATGAGAAGGAGAGGACAGAAGGCGGGAGAATATGCATTTTGTTACATCGATGACATCATCGTATACTCTAACACAATGGAAGAGCATATCGATCACTTGTCAGATGTCTTCAGGCGCATCGGAGCTTTTGGCCTGAAATGCAACCTAAAGAAATGTCAGCTTGCCAGGACAAGTGTGACGTATTTGGGTTACGAGATTTCTCATAATAGGGTCTCGATATCGCGCGAAAAGAGGGAGGAGATCATGAGTAGACAGTTGCCAAAGAATCGCACGGAGTTACACTCTTTTCTTGCGATGGCACAGTACTACAGCCAGTTCATACCCGATTGGGGTGCAACTCGGGCTAAGCTGGAGAAGATGATTGATTTTGGAGACTTTGAGAAGTGGGATGAGGAGGCTTTGCAGGCGTTTAATACACTCAAAGATATCATTTATAAAGATCCCAAGGACGGCGGATCAGTACTTATGATGCCCGACTTTACGAAACCGTTCGTAGTCGACACGGATGCATCTAAGTTTGCGATTGGCGCGGTGCTGCAACAAGAAGATGAGGAGAAAAAGCTGCGCCCGATCATGTTTATTAGTAGAAAGCTGTGTGCGGCGGAGCGAAATTACTGCACGCGACAGAGGGAGGCGTTGGCAGTAGTATGGGCTCTCAAGAGGCTCAGAGAATACTTGTGGGGAGGACCTCTATTCACGGTTAGGACCGATCATCACAACCTTCTTTGGTTGATGAATCATGAACAAACCGGCCGTTTGGCGCGGTGGCAAGCTTTCTTGTCATGTTTCAATTTCACGATGGTCTACTTACCGGGAAAGCGAAACGTAGTCGCTGATAGCCTTTCC
Source organism: Paulinella micropora (assembly GCA_019918135.1). NCBI lineage: Eukaryota > Cercozoa > Imbricatea > Euglyphida > Paulinellidae > Paulinella > Paulinella micropora. The sequence goes on from WBZZ01000609.1 coordinate 101,715, forward strand.
AGGCTAGAGTTTCAGTCGGAGGTGTCGGCTCTCGTATCATCAGTGGAGATGATGGACCTGTCCACGGACAAGGTATACGAGGTGAGCCACATAGAGGCGATGCAGATGGCAAGAGGCGTTCGTTATGACCGCACGGGTCTACGATATAGTCCTCAAGGCCCGGAGCATGGCATATGCTGTGAGGCGCATGTTCTCGAAGACGCTGAGTGGTCTTATGAGACATACGAGAACGCGAAGGCGAATATAAAAGAAGAGGAGGAGACGACTGAGGTCTGTACGGAACCTCCACAGGAAAATCGAAGCGAGCTTGATGAAGACCCGGAAAGGGTAGGAGTAAGGTTGGAGGACGGTACTATTCATATCGCCTCGCCTACCGCGTGGAGGCAGCAACAGGCGACGGATCCGGAGTTCAAGGAGCTCATAACGTTATGCAAGAACCCTAATGAGCTTAAAAAGACTCCACAGATCAAAGATCAGATGAAGGAGATGGCGTGGAGAGATGGGCTATTGTGGTACAAGGGCCAGCATGGCAAATTTGCATCACAGCCTGACAAATGGACTCTCTGGGTACCAGAGAAGTTGAGGCGCTTTATATATGTCGCAGCCCATAACTGCCCCTTACTGGCACATCCGGGTCGACAAAGAACTCATTGGTTCATAGCGAGGCGATTTTGGTGGAAAGGGATGAAGGAGGAGATAGACAGGGAAGTGGACGCATGCATCCCATGCAAAACCACAAAGACACCGCTGAAGGCGAACTTTGGCCTGATCGGTACATTCCCGTTACACGCCGGGATGTTTGAATTTTTACACATCGATCATGTGGGACCTTTCCCCGAATCGGCAGAAGGGTACAGATACCTTCTTACCGCAATAGATCGAGCCACCAATTATGTCTGGGTTGTTCCTGTTAAGGACGCTACAGGCAAGACAACTGCGGAGGCTCTGATCGATAGGATCGTCTCGCAGATCGGAGTGCCTAGAAAGATATGTTCTGATCGAGGTTCTGACTTTAATAATGAAGTCATCGACAGACTATCTAAGTACTACGGGATGAAATGGCAATATGTTACTGCCTATAACCCGAGAGCGAATGGCAAGATCGAGCGGGTACATAGACCTCTCAAAGCCTCGCTTAAGATGTACTGTATGAAGAAGGAGAATCAGAGAGCCTGGGTGGAGGCAGCACCTTCATTTGCCTTTGCAATGAACTGTCTACCCTCATCTGCATTAGGAGGAGCCAGGAGCTCAGTCTCGCCATATCAATTGGTTTACGGCCGAGAGCCTAATATCCCAACCTCACTTCTGCATCCAAAATACACTTGGACAGATGAGGATGAGTTGTTCGGGATGAGACTAAGAGCGAAGATGGAGGCGGAACAAATAGTTGCGGCGCACAGGGAGGCGGAGCGCAGAAAGACTGACGCACAAGGAGTGCGACAAGCGCACTTAGATCAAGTCCGTTTCCAGGTTGGGGATATTGTACTTTTGTACCATCCTCAAGTCCCTAAGGGGGTTAGCTCTAAGCTGTTTACCCACTGGAAAGGACCATACCAGATCATGGAACAGATGGGACCTCTGAATTATAAGATCAGGGGTAGAGGGAAGGTGCAGATTGTGAATGTTCGAAGGCTGATCAAATATGACCCCTTCTTACTTGAGGATGAATCCGTTGAGGAGGCGTTGAAACGGATGAAGGAGGACTGGTACCGCCTATACAGAAGGAGCATACCTTAGAGGAGGAGAATGCCTATCGGGCACCTGTCACGGAGAAGGAGGAGACCGAGAAGGAGAGTAAGGAAGACTCAAACCGCAAAAGCGCGGCGGGGACTCAGTCTAAAGCCCCCATAGTCCGCGGCGGTACGAAGGAGAAGTTCACGGAGGCGCAGAGGAGGAGAGCGCAAAACGATCTCATCTTCGACCAACCGAGGAAGGTGGCAAGGTCGACGCGAGCGACGGATGTCCATGGAGGAGGAGGGGAGAAGGACACTAACCCGAACGCGGGTAATGTGGACATTCGACATGTGCGATGGAAGGAAAGAGAGGCGATTGCGGCCATCAAGTGGGTCCGAGACGCTTTTTATCTGTTGAGACCGGCAGAATCTCATGTTGCCGATGACACTCTCTCAGATCTTTATCTCATGCGAGCTGTGGCGGTCCCGCAGACTACACGGGCAGCACGGACATCGAAGAGATCCTTAGCAGCAAAAACGATACAACCGGTACTCCATTTTTGGACCCTGTTGAGGATCCAAAAGCTAGACAATATTTACCGGTGTACAAAGACGCGAAAAATCTCGAGACATGGGATGATACTATTACCCTTCGAGACAAAGACCACACTGCGTGGACTATTCAGTCACTGTCCTAGAGGAGTGCTTGACATTCCTTTTGACTTATCTTTGGGCGCCATCCCTAACAAAATATGGGACATTCTGGAGGAGTCGAAGTTTGACTTGACTTTTGTTGGCGGCCCGCCACCTGGCAAAGGGGTTCGCGCAAGGCGACGAAGGCAGTAAGTGACATTTTTTTCTTTTATCACGCGTCGGACATTGAAAGCTGCATGTGGATTAATCTCATAGTGCCCATGTCAGATCATGTCTTATTAAAATGTTTTTATACCATTGTTGTTACTTGGCATTTTTATCGCAACATATGAGTGCGAGGGTCAATCGGCAAATGGATACGACACCGTATAAGGGGATCGCTTGTGAGTTTAGCGATGGTGTTCCTGGTACGACCCTGCTTCAAGTATCCAGGGTGATGTTCTCAAAAAATGTTCTCATAGTAGACATATTAAATTTTTTTCTTTGGATATACTTAATATCGTCATACCAGCACGGTCCGTCTCTACTTGTGTCGGCATATCGCATGGTCGGGCTCACTCACCCCGGCTTTGGATATAGTTATTAGGTCTGGCCCCCTAGTACTATATTAAGGTAACCGATTGAATACAAGGGTATGTTGTTAAAAGACAATGTATTTACTGATCGGAAGTGTTTTTGGAGAAGGAGAAAAATTATAACGCTGCTTTTATTGCAATAGTAATACTATTTGTTCTTGACATACTGCCTCAGAATTAAGTTACGGGGGGGACAACAAGTGTGGAAGGAGGAGTTTTTATTTACAAAAACGAGGCTGGAGATTTATAGTTGACTCGTGTCTGGCGTATGCGTTTTATATATCCACTGCACCGTCTATCCGTGGGTTAATGCACTTAGTTGCGACACCCCGTAGCGTTTGTGCAGAAAAGAAATCAGCAATTATATGACGAAAATATTGCATATTTCCGTCATAAAAACGGGAAGGTGTACTGTAGGCATCACCCCCCGGATAGCCGGTAAAAAGTACCCTTTTTCTGGTGTCAGGTGCACCTAGTTTTTTCCCATTATTTTCAATATCGTTTGGCCGGATTTGACCTAATGCCATTTTAACCTTGGTCTGTTGCCGTTTTCTTTTCTGCTTCACTGAGCTAATATAACGAGACATCATTCTCTTTTGGGGATTTGTGTCTGGTTGTATTACCGACTTTTTATTGAGCTATCTTCGGGGATTGTAACATAAAAAGCTGCTGCAACAAGTACCCGGAAAGGTACGTGACTACAATTGACTATTCTGAAGAAGTTGAACAGTATTGATCAGTGATATTAGAAGCAGGTGTAACGTCCCCAGTTGACTAGATAACCAGCTCCAAACGTCCTTTAGTTTTGAATAGGTATTACACGCAACACAGACAAAAGCAATAGACGAGAGCCGGGTTCGTACTTTTCTTTTACTTAGATATTTGAATAATGACACGTCACTAAACACCACAACCCCAGACCGCCAAAGCATTAAATTCACCGTTACACTTAAAGTGATATAGGTAAATAGGTAATTGTCATTGGGGTGGGCCGGTATGACTAAATACTATTATTAATTAATAAATTATCCATTGCTCCCCCTATTTAGGAATAACGGCCCCATCTACCTTATGCTACTAACCTTGCATATATGATGGTAAATATGTGTAGCCCTATTCAGAAATTTCCGGAGCCGCACTAACGACTATATGCACTAACTCTATACTGACTTGCCAATGAAGTCACGCTCAAAATTGGACTGCTAATAGAGCGTAAAAAGGTCACAGTCGTAGGGCCGCCCACCGCGCGCTCCCCCGCTCCCTTGATCTCTTGAAGCCGTCCCTTTGCTCAGCTTTCCGGCTGCCAGCCGCCCACTTGTCGCCGCTTGAGTCCGCCACCAGGGTCGTAGAACCACATGTGCTCCGCGCGCCCCACCCATCTTCGCCGGACCTCCAGATCTGAGCCTGAACCGCTGTCGCTGTCGATGTCGCTGGCCACCGAATGTTTGTTGCGTTGGTAGTCGTTGTCAGAGCCAACTTGGTTCCCCGACTTCATAAAACAAATTTGCCCTTTCATTGGGCTCTTCCGAGTGGACATAGCCTTTCCGGCTTTCCCCTTCTTTTTCTTGCTTCGGCGCTTTGAGCGCTTCGCCCTCTCTCTCTTCTTCTTCTCCTGATCAACTAAAGGTTTAGGCTGGCTACCTTTGTTTTGCTCCCCCATCACGGGGGCTTCCTTCTCACTCTTTCTTTCCTGATCTCTGTGTGCATCCCGCAAAATCGCCCTCTCAACAGACCATACGCTGCCTCTCGCAACAACACATTCTCACTCTCCATGCCATCAGTGCACACAAAACATTGCTGCTCACCTGACACTCGCCCCTCACATAGACGATAGATTACTCTCTCTTGTACTACCATCACTTTGACCATGTGGGCCTTCTCCTTTACCATGCCTGCTCTGTCTCGCCCTGTCAAAAATCTCGTCATCCTTTTCAATGCTTTCACCTTCTCACCTTCGTGTCTGACTCACTCCCCCTATCTGTGTCAGAAGTGTCTGACTTACTCCCCCTACCAAACTTTCCATGTTCCACTTTTCCTCTCTTTTCTTTCTCTCTCGGTTCTTCCTTCTCACCTGGCTCTTCTCTCGCCTTCTTCATCTCTTCACATTCATGCAGTCTATGCTCACCCCCACACATCCTGCACTCCCTCTCACATGCGGCGAACACATGCCCCTCCATGTTACAGTTGAAACATTTCTCTCCTTTCTTCCACGTCTTCTTTCTCGTTCCTGTTCCTTTCCCTCCCCCTTTCTTATTAGTGGTGGTGTGTTTAAACCTACAGTTAGATCTATCACAGCTGCCTGACTGTTCAAACAGGTAGCACACCCCAGGCACACTACGCATAGTGACTGACCCCTCTGTATGAGCAAAACGACACGCATCCCCCCACTTACATCCACTCTCTCTTTGAAACCCAAAACACACACCTCTCTGCCCTTCCTCTCTTTTGTTGGCATCTTTCCCTGAGTGTGCTTTTTCTTTCTTCATCTTCCTTTGTTCCTATCTATCTCCAATGCTCTTTCTTCCAACTCCTCCCACCATTCCTCAAAAGACCATGCATGCTGCTTTTTATTCATCTTCAGCGTGCTCATCCATCCTCCCCAATCCTTTCTCACCCCCTCTGAAGCATACTCAGGGTTTTGTAAGGCATTAGTGATTATAGTTTCCATCGTTTTGTGGGGTGTTTTATGGCCTACTGCCTTTAGCTCTTCGTCTAACGCAACAAACGCATCAAACTGTGGAGCATAATCGCACCCCTCATCAAATGTCCATGCATTCATCGCATTTATTTTGTCTTGCACATCTTCCTCACTCACCTTACCAAACCTTTTGGTTAGTCTCGCCCACAGTATGCAAGTTCTGACCAAAGTCTGGTGAGGTGTCTCTCACCAAATCTGCCACACTCCTCTTGGCTTTACCTGCTAGCTTATCAAACACAAACGAAAAAGCTTCCTCTCTCTGTCTTTTCATCTCGTGCTCCGAACTCTCCTCATATGCTACTATCATTCTATCTTCCTTCTCTTTTTCCTCTACTTGCTCCTTGCTCTTCGTCCTGATTGTTGTCGTTGCTGGTGTGGAATAAGTAGGTGAAGGCTGACTATTCACTCTCCCCCTCTCCTCCACCTGCTCTTCTCCTCCCTTTTGCTCACTCTCACCACTATCTCCCCCTAACGTAGGCTGTCTTTCTGTCTCAGTAAAATAAGAGGTAAGGTTTTCCTTGTCTGACCCTGACTCTGAGTCTCAACCCTATCTTTACTCTCTCTCTCTCTCTCTCTTGTTGATTGCTTTCCTGCTCTCTCTCCCCACCTCCACATGTAGTTGGGGACTTTCTTTCCTTTGCTGTGCAACGCACTCACATTACTCTCATGAATTAACTTAATGTGTTCTTGAGGGGTCTTTAGTGCCCCCTTCAGTCCTTTGGCTCCCAAGGCCAAACTACTATCTCACGTTGAAAGGCCTTGAACGGGGTTCTCCCGTCATACTGTCCTTTTCCCGTCATACTGCCTTTGTTTTTGAAAGTGCCTCTTAGAGTACACACTCATGAGTCTGAGGTCTTAGAGGCTGTCTGTCCTTTTTGCTTTTTTTGACTTAGTTGTTGCAGACCAGTTGTTGTGCCTGATGTGCTTGCCTTGTCCCACGACGCGGTCACCTAACCAAAACGGGGATAGGTACAATTCGTTCAAAAACGAGCCACAGGCTTGCGAAGCTTCCCTTTTTGTGTGCCAATTTTGGAGTGGCACCAACGCTTTGACAGTCGCCTCCCAGGTCGGCGATGGTCTTCTTTCTTTTTTGCTTGCAGTGCTCCAGAGTTAAGCGCTGCCAAGGCCCATAACCCATGGGTTCGTACTTTTCTTTTTCTTAGATATTTGAATAATGACACGTCACTAAACACCACAACCCCAGACCGCCAAAGCATTAAATTCACCGTTACACTTAGAGTGATATAGGTAAAAATAGGTAATTGTCATTGGGGTGGGCCGGTATGACTAAATACTATTATTAATTAATAAATTATCCATTGAAAAGCGAGCCAAACGAACGAAACAGCTCGTACATGTCTCTAAGTCAAAAATTTTATTAATATGTGTCCATACGTGAGTCAGACATATTGTCATTGGCGCCACCACTGCCACCCACACTAGTAATTTCCCCTTTTTCCACACTAATGATTGAACTATTCAGTAATATTAACTAACGTATTTACCGGTTGTATTAATCCCATCACAGTACGCTGTTGGAACTGTAATCTTAATTAATAGTTCAGGACCTGCCTCAGAGTAACGGTGTCGTTAGAACCATTACTTACGATCCGGCCAGTCAAGTTACGGGGCGCGTCCTGTTCGCGCCTTTTCTTATTAAAGCTGTAATACTGCTTGAAGCGTAGGCTCGGCGTTGCTATCATATGTCATTATATTAATGATAGTAGTCTAACAGGTTATCAGTAGATAAATACACATTTTACTAGGTCGTTTTTTCTTATCCTCAAAACAACCTTCGTAAAATGTATCGTCCTTCCTATTAATTTCCCGCAAATCAATACTAAGCATCAAAACAGCAAAATAAAAAAGCAAAAATTTTTGATAAATACAAGAAAGCAAAATAAATAAATTCGTTTTCCTCTTCTTCAATAACAAAAAAAAATATTAACGAACCGCTTCGTTATTCCTTATAAAGATTAACGAAAAATATATTTATGTAAATGGAAGAATATATAAGACCTAATTCTAAACAATTATATGAACAAAAAAATAGAGAGCAAAGGAACAAGAAAGCAAAAGAAAAAATAAAATGTGAATGTGGAGCAGAAGTATCAAGAGCGAATTTATCAAGACATAAAAAAACACACCAATATCAAAATCAATAAATTTTACTACTATAGGTACTACTATAGCACACTTATCTATATATATTATTTCATAAAATATTTCACAAAATTTTTGATAAAAATCATCTGGGAATGGAAAGATGAAAATAATTCTTTAGTTCCTCCGTATCCCCGCTTGAAAACCATGTGATAACATTTTTAGCCGTCTATAGTGCTACCAATTACAGGTCCATTTTTACTTTTGCCTTTCGTTCTCTTTTGCTTGTTCTGATATTTTCTGGTTCTATTTCTTCTCTCTTTAGCAATTTTTTTGTTTTCTTCTCTTTTATAACTTCTTTAGTTTGCTCTTTCATATCTTTTTCTTCGTCAATTGGTTTAGTAAAATCAGTTTTCAATAAATCCCTCGGGCTTACTAACTCGTCATTATTTAGTATGATTTTAAATCAGGAACGGCCTTTAACTTTATAAATAATTTTGCTGAAACTCTTTCCTCCTTTCGCAAACATTAGCCTTTTATTTTCCTTACGAACTCTATCTCCGATATTGAATTCATTAATAAGGTTATCTCTAGTTATGACTTGCTTGTTTTTATCTCTTCTAGCAAAGACGTCCACAGGTCTGGCTTGAATTCCTCTATGAACTTTATGATTATAAACATTAACTAAGTCTTGAATATAACTTACCCAATCAAAATTTCTATTAGTTTCAAATAATAAATCCAACCACCTTCTAATACTCCTTATAACTCTATCAACAACCGCTAATGCTCTGTGGTCCCCTACTTCAACCACATCGTGCTTAATACCATTTTAAATAAAATAATCACGAGTAGCACCTTTATATTCTCCTCCGCTGTCGGTTGTAATTGATTTAGGTTTATAAGGTATAGATTTCAAAGCATAATAAACTTCTTTCGCTGTTTTATTTTTTAATGGAATGATTATTAAATATCTTAAATAACAATCAATCCAAACAAGCATCCAAGCATATCCTTTATTTCCTTTCTTATCTTTTATCTTACTCATATCTGCTAAATCTAAGAAAACTTGGTCTAATGGATTATCAACCCATATAGTATTCCATATTTTCGGGTTCTTTTTCTGGTGGTGTATTTTAAGTGCTTCTTCTTCTTTTGTTTTAACTACTTCTCCCGTAGGTTTGTCTTCTAATTGACTATCACGATTTTGTTTATTAATAATTGTATGTTTATGGTCCATTTATACAAAATATGAAAATATTTTTTTATATATACAATGCAGACCGTAAAAGTTCTGAGAACGGAGACGATGTCCGAAAATTAGTAAATTAAAAAAGGCAGAACTGCTTAAATTGTTGGAACATTATGGAATGATGGTCTCGGAAAAGAAAAAATTTAAGAAAACTACGAAACCACCACCTAAGTTTAAACCTTCGGAAAAAACAATCCGCTATTAAGCCAACCAATGACATTTCATTAAGTGAAGATATAACGAGAGAGATTGAAAAACTAAACAATGATTTAAGTAAATTTAGAGATGATGTTCATGATATACCTTTATACAGAAAAATAAGGAAAGGAACAAAGAAAGAAACTTTTGATGAAATTCAAAATATTCAAAGTATTTTGAATGAAAGACGAAATGAACTTATTAAAATGATTAAGAATTTTGAAAAAAAGAATGTAAAATATCTTGAAAAAATAGATTATATTTTTATCGATACAACTACAATTAACAACAAATTAAAAACTATGTTAAAAAATTATAGAAAAGATAAGTGGGATTAGAACTTTAAGAAACATTTTTCAACATCATTATTTTTTTCCTTCTTACCACCACCAGAAGATTGATTATATACTTTTACACTTACACTACTTGACTTCTTACCTTTCTTAGGTTTCGGTTCTTCTTCTTCACTACTCTCACTTTCACTTTCTTCACTCTCAGGCTCTGGCTTCTTACTCTTCTTCTTTTCTCTCTTAGTTTCCGATTTCGCTCTTTTGATTTTCATTTTCGCCATCTTTTCTGCTATCAGGTCAGTAAAATCAACCTCATCCTCACTATCACTGTTTTGCTCTGGTGTGTCATCTTGTTCTTCGTCTTCGCTTTTAACCGCATTTCGGTATTGTTCCAAAACCTTTTTGGCATGTTCCATCTTTCGTTGTTTCGCTTTCGCTTTTATTCCTTCCACAGCACTCCCCCAATTCTTACGACTTGCTTCGGGAGACGGCATTTATACTAAGATTATTATATTTTAGTATTTTTTAAATAATTAATTAATTGATATTTTATTCTGACTTCGTCATCATAAAAACATCGCTTCCGATTAATTTTTTTTTTAATTTTTTTTGCTTAATATACGAATATGGCAGGTTCCTCCTTCAAGTCGCTCTTGGGATTGTCAGAATTGGCCGTTGATAGTCTAGATATACTTAACTTAGACCTTACTAATACTAATATCACAGGCTTAAACACAGACAGAGTGCCAGAAGATGAAAACCCTTTGAACCTCTACTATACCGATTTACGATTTGACACAAGATTATCTACCAAATCAACAACAGACATTAAAGAAGGAAGCCGTTTATACTACACAGAGCAACGAGTAATGGATAATGACGAAGTCAAAGCCTCAACTCAACACCGCTCTAATACTTCCAATCCGCACCAAACCAGTTTATACAATTTGATAGACACAAACATATTTGCACAAGCAAGCGGACAATACTTAACTTACAACGATGTAGAAGGTAAATGGAAGAATACCGCCCTTGGTTCAATTGATACACTTTCAGATGTGGTTATAACAACACCAGTGGCGATGAATAGTTATCTAACATATAACTCAATAAACTGGGTCAATAAAACATTTCCGATAAATGTTGATGAAACAGGCAACATTAGTATGGGAATATAACAGGAGTTAATTTACTAAATGACAAAGGTGTTGATGAATGGATATTTGAGCATAATGATAATAATAATAAGGTGACAGCATCCGGAAGTATAGACACACATAGCGATGTGACAATATCAGGCTTTCCAGCAGATAACCAACTGATTATGTATAGCACGGGGCAATGGAGAAACACCACACCACCCTTTCTTAGATTAGACGGAACTGCTAGTATGACGGGAGGACTAAATATGAATGGTTATGCTATTTCGGGGGCTTCTACGTATAATGGAATTAATCTCACAAATCTCGCAGTTGATGGTTCGGTGGTCAAACTAACAGGAGACCAAACCATAGGAGGAATAAAAACATTTAGCAGTGTAATAAATGCGAGTGCGGGTATTGATATGAAAAGCCAAAGCATAACAAATGTTAATCTTGTTGATGGTGTGGATGTTTCCGTTCTTGATACTTCGGTGGTTAAACTAACAGGAGACCAAACCATAGCAGGGAATAAAAAATTTACATCAACTTTGGAAGTAAGTGGTTCGTCCAACCCTACTACTTTTGATGGTATTGGCATAGCCTTTGACACAAAAATAGGAATGATTGCAGCACAAAAAACAGCAACAGCGACTTGGTATCCGATACAAATAACGGGTTCGTATGTTGAGTTATATTCGGGTAATACTTTAATTATATCCGCAACTGGCACTACACTATCTTTGAATAACAACAAAATAACAAACTTAGCCACACCATCAGCAACAACGGACGGAGCAAACAAAAGTTATGTGGATACATTAGACGGGCAAAATGTGAAACTAACAGGAAACCAAACCATAGCAGGAATTAAGACATATAGCAGTGGTGTTGAAATAACGGGAAATTCAATCAATTCAACAACAAAGGGCACATTTATCGTTTTCAATTCTACCAGTAATATTGGGTCAATTGCTAGTTTGGATATGAAAACTGCAACATATTACAACTTTGAAATTTCTGCGAAAAAAATAAGTTTTATTATTGATGGGACAATCGTCGGTTGGGTAAATGCTTCGGGGCTAGATTGTAATAGTAGCAAAATAGCCAACCTTGGAACTCCGACATTAGCAACGGACGGAGCGACAAAAGGGTATGCGGATACATTGGACGGGCAAAATGTAAAACTAACAACAGACCAAACCATAACAGGAAGTAAAACATTTAATGGGGCAAGCACTACGATAAAATATCTAACTTTAACGAACAATGCTGATTTTAATAATCAAACTATCACTAATGGAGGAAATATAACATATAATGGGGCGAGGATATTAAACCAAAATGGAGGAGATATATTCTTTTCACAGACATCAGGAGATTATCAGTATTTCTTATTTACTTGATGTAAAAGGGGCGGGACTTTATATTTCAAAACTTTTGGACAATAAAAGTGCTTCGTCTGACATTGTCCGTTTTAACAATGCTGGGGGTATGCGGTTTTATGGAGCCTTAGATATGAACTCAAACAACATAACAAGTGCTGGAACAATAACTTCAACCGCAGGAATAACTACGACAACATTAACAACGAGCGACATAATAACAACAGCATCAGGCAAACCAATAATTATAGGCAACTCAACAAAAGGAGTAGGTGCGACGGGAGGATTAGAATTATATGGAACGGCTTCAAATATCGGAGGAGCACACTTACAAGCAATAACAACGGCGGATGCTTATCCAACATTTCAACAACTAAACTGGGCACACGATAATGTCAATTTAAGTTTTGATGCTTATTTTGATGGCACGAACTGGAAATCAAGCCACAGCGGTTCAAACTTTCTAATTCAAAAAGGTGGCAAACTCGCTTTTTATTATAAATCAGGAATAACGGCAGGAAGCAATATATCTTTCACTGAGGCAATGAACATAAGCACAGCGGGATTATTAACTGCGAATGCGGGGATTACATACTCTGGTGTGCTAACTACCACAACTAATAATGGAGCGAAAATAGGAATTCAAGGACAAACAGACGGGACGAATGCGAGAGGAATATTTGTATGGGATACCAGTGATTCAGCATGGGGGATTTATATGTCTCAGTCTGGAGCAAATAAAGCATTAAATGGAGGAACAGCACCAGCAGGAGGAGTAGGCGGAGGATTAACTTCTTATGCTATTAGATTTAGAGTGAATAATTCTTCAACGAGTGGGTTCATATGGGAGAATGGTTCAAATACTGCTTTAATGTCTTTGAAAGCAAGCGATGGACAATTATGGGTATTGTCTAATCCAATTCAATATTCAGACAGGAGAAAAAAAGAAGATATAAATGAATGCTTAGGCTTAGATTTTATTAATAAGTTAAATCCAGTCTGCTATCGTATGATTGATGACAAAAAGAAATGTAGGACTGGTTTGATAGCACAGGAATTAGAAGAAATACTAACAGAAATGGATATGCTAGATTTTGGTGGTTTTATAAAAGAAACAATTATGGTTCCGTGTCCAAAGCAAAGAAAAGAATACGAATTGAAAGGAGTGAGTGTTAATCCAGAAGATGTTAAATGTGTTGATAGTGGTGATGTCGGTTATGGTATAGGTTATTCCGAGTTTATAGCCCCGTTAATTAAGGCCGTTAAACAATTATCAGAAAAGGTGAATAATTTAGAAAAAGAAAATAAACTTTTACTTAATATACTACAAGACCAAGCAAATCAATTATCAGAAATCAGAGTGGCCGTTCTTGATAATGTCAAATAATACAACTAGACTTCATAGACCACCACCTATTATGGATATGGATGGCGAACTAACTCCAGAATCAAAGTCTCGTGTTCTTGAAGTAGAACTAAAGACTGAGGAAAAAAAATAGAGCACGAATTGGAAGAACTGGAATTGTTGTTGTATAAAAAACAGACCAACCGACAGCCGACTTATTAAATACTTATTTCAAATGGGTATCATTATTGCCATTATAGCCCTTTGTATCGTGAGGTTATCTGAAAAGAACTTACCTTGTGAGGTTGCCAACACTTATGTTGGTATTTTAACATTGCTTATCGGCATTTGCCTTCCATCACCTTCTTCAAGTAAGAAGTGAGCATTCATAGGTATGTGTCATATACCATTTATTATCGCCAGCACACATTCAAGGCAAAGCCTCATCAAAACTAACACACCAATCACTCATAGGCTTATACACACATTTGAATTTAGTTTCTATTCCTTTTTGAATACACCACACACAACTCTCATTTTTTTTCTCACTGAACCGCGAGTAAAAGTCGCAGGCAGTCCGAGCAGAAATATTAATTAATAAAAAGTTTATTAGCACTAATATAATCATGGCTACTGAATATAAATATCAGCGGATTATTTTTCTGAGCAATGATTTTGCTGGAGGAAGCAAAACATTTAATAAAAATATCCAAATGTCATTCACACCCACCAAAATGAATGTAAAATTTATCCACTATATGAACGACCAGACCGAAACCAAAACCAGAATTCTTTATATGGACAGAATTGGAATTATCGGCACATTCGCTGATAGTAATATAGCAAACATTTCAAACCTTAGTTATAATTTGGGTGTTGTCGGATGGACTGACGGACAATAATATACATTTAAAGTACTTGAAACTGACAGCGGAAATATTGACACAGGAAATTTAGCGGGGCGAATTGTTGTGTGTTTAGAATTTCTTGCTTAATAATATATATGATGCTTAAGATAAACAATGTCAAGGTGAAGCCAGTAAAACAAGAGGGTGATGGAAACAAAAAAGCCAAGGGTTATAAATTATTCAATGAGCCGTATGCTAACATATTTTTGCTTGCCCGTAAGAAGAGCGGGAAAACGACAGCACTCTTTGAAATACTGAAAAGGACGACGGACAGAAAAACCCGCATTGTCATTATTGCTTCAACGATACACAAGGATTACATTTATAAAGCAATGGTAAAGCACTTTAAGAACAGAGGCAACCCGATGGCAATATATACCTTTCTTAAATCAGATGGTGTAAATGTCATTGATTATGAGTTAGACAAACTGAACAGACATGACGAGCAACACGAAGGAGAAGTAAAACAAGACAAAGAAGAAATAGACAAGCCACAATTTCTTTACTTTGGAAAAGAAGAAAAAAAGAAACAGAGCGCCGCGGAGGCGAAAGAAAGGCCAAGTAAGTATATTTCTCCAGAGGTTGTTTTTGTTTTGGACGATTTAGGGAGTGGATTAAGAGACAAGTCCGTAAGTGATTTGGTAAAAAAGAACAGACACTATAAATCAAAGGTGATTATGTCAAGCCAGTATTTAAACGACCTACGGCCAGAAGCCATTAAGCAGTTAGATTATCTATTAATCTTTCCGGGGCAATCTCAGGACAAAATGGAACTCGTGTATAAACACTTAGACTTATCTTTTGACTTTGATTACTTTCTTCAAAAGTATCACGAGGCTACAAAGGAGAGATTTAATTTTCTTTATGTTTCAAGTGTTGATGAGTTAAGAAAAAATTTCTCACAAAGATTTAAATGATATTTTTAGAATTAATAAATATTTTTTCTTTTTTTTTTGCTGAAAGATTTTTTTAATCTTTCTATAGTATAATGGTAGTGAAGACAACTCGTGTTGAAGTCATTCCAACAATCGGCAAACGAACTATTAACTCAAGCACCAACATGGCTGGAGGTAAAAAGAAGACTGGACGGAAGAAGAAACAAGGAGGCAAGGGACAGGCTGGCGGTAAGATTAACTGGGTAAAGGTTGGAAGAACCGCAATGGCAGTGAATAAATTTCTTCGTGATAACAAGATTATTTCAAAGACTGCGAATGCTCTTGGTAATGTCGGGGTTCCATATGCGTCTCGTATAGGCTCTACCGCTGCAAAACTTGGGTATGGTTAAGCAGAGCGGGCGTGGCGCCTTGAAGTTTTGAAAAAATATCAATTGAAATTATTGGGAAATTTTTTTTGCTGATATAATATGTCGGCTAAGACTAAGCGAATAAAAAAGACAAAGGTAAGACCTCCGCGGGTTTATAGGAATAAGAGCGGGAAGCCGTATATTATCCAGAAGGGTAAAAAATATTATCTTAATTTCGGTAAAAAGACAAATGATATGAGCACACTTCAAATTGTTAAACTTTTTATGAAATACTTAAGCAGACAAAAATCAAAGCGAGCACCTAAGCGAAAAGAAGACTTAAGAAAAGTCCAGAGTTTGTCGGAGATTGAACAAAATACTAGAACCGCCATTAATGACCACTTAGACAAACTCAGAAAGGAGAAATACGAAAAGATTGATGAGATTGACCAAAAAGAGAAAAAAGCACGAGTTGATGCTGAAGAAGAAAAGAAGAGGCAAGAGCGTCGCGTAGACGCAGATACTAAGGAAAGGCAGGATGAGTTAGCAAGGATACACCGCAATGAACTATCCGATATCAAGGAACGACAAGAACAAAAAGCCAGAGAACTAAGAAGGGAGCAAAAACTCATAGATTATGTAAAATATGAAGAAGATAGAAAAAATAGGATACAAGCATTACCACCGCCACCACAATATCAATATATTATGCCACCACAGCAGGGACAACCACAAGCACCGCCATTAGGAGCACCACCACAAGCACCGCCATTAGGAGCACCACCACAAGCACCGCCCTTACCTAATTTAGGAGATGAAACACCATTGAAAACGAAAGAGCAATATGAGGAAGAAAAAAAGCAAAAGCAGAAAGATATTGAAACACTGAAATTAGCGGGATATACAGATAAATTCATTAAAAAGATGAGTCTCAAAGACTTACAAAAAGCCAGTCAAGATATTCAGATGGCTATAGCCACAGCAACGACTTTAGAAGAACAGAAAAAATTAGCAGAAGAATATAAAGAAAAACTTGAAAAGGAAAAAAAAGAAAGCGGAAGAAAGTGGTAAGCATCTTGAAAATTTACAAATTAATCAATTTTTAATCTCTGCATTTTCAAAAACTTATCACCCAAACATTACTATAAAAGAGTTAGCACAGGCTTTAAAAAAGAGACTAGATAGTGATGGACATAAAAAATTAAATTACAAAGACACTTCAAAGTGGATTATTGACATGATTAAAAGGTTTAATATTGATGTTGGAAATGAAAAGGAAAACGTAAAAAGAAAAGTAGCGGATTATGCTAGATATGAAGATTATATGGGTATTAATGAGCAAAAAGGTAGTGGAGCGAAGACATTAGAAGAATTAATTGATAAGGTATTTTCAATAGAAAATAAAAAAATATTTAATCCGCAAAGATTGGAAACACACAATGAATAAAAAGGACTTTGTAAATACTCTAACGAACAAAATGACGATATACCCAAATGTTGATAAACAAGTTTCAAATGATTTGAATATTGACGAGGGAATGCCCCAACCGCTACCCCCGCCATTAGAGACACAACCACAGCAACCTGAGCCACAACCACAGCAACCAGAGCCAGAGGAGGGGATTTCACCCCCTACCATACCCCCGAGCGTCGCGGAGACGCCACAACCACAGCAACCTGAGCCAGACAAAACACAGCCAGAGCCACCGCCAGACGAACAACAGGGTGAGGGGCGGGGACTAATGACTTATGAAATAGACAACATAATGAAAAAATATGGATGGTATCTCGGAGCGATAGCAAGTGATGAAATCTACAAGTTGAAGCCCGGAAGCAGAAAGCGATACGGATTTATTATGAATTTGGACAATCACAAACAAGCGGGGTCTCATTGGATTGCTATATGGGTAAGTCTGGATAAAGACAGGAGTGTTGAAGTGTATGACCCTTTGGCTGAATATCGACCGACTGAAGACTTTCAACAACAAATGAAACGGCTAATTGACCGGAGTAATCCTGATAGTTATTTGTTAATGAAAGTTAATCAAGTTAAACAACAGAGTGATACGAGTGATACTTGCGGATGGCACTCAATGCGGTTTCTTTTAGAGCGAGCAAAAGGCGTAAGGTTTTATTCGCCAGTGGCTACACAGATTTGAAAGAAGACGAAGCAGAAAAATTAAAAGCACAGAATGGATATGGTGATGGTGAGGGATTTAATACATTCTTCTAAAAAATATTATTTGTTATATACAATGGAATATAAAGGAGGTCGTGCGACGGGTATTTACTATATCAACAGCAAAAACCGAATAACGGGAACAGACAGCGACTTTACACACGAAATCAATATGAAGGGGCTAGACAATCCCACACATTGTAAAATTCTTCATATTTATGTGCCGAAATCGTATTACTCTGTGGCTTCGCCATATAATACTTTTACATTATCCGAAGACGGGTATGAGGCTTTAATTACAATACCCGAGGGAAACTACACAATGAACAACTTAAAAAATAAACTATCTGAGATATTGACGGCAGAAAGTCCAAATGACTATACTTATGTTGTATCAAGTAATAATACCAACATAGAACCAGAGGACGGCAAATTAACATTCAGTGTTTCAAACAATGGAGGTATTCAACCGCGGTTTATATTTGATGCTGATACACGTATTCATGAGGTAATGGGATTTGATAGAAATTCAACATATTTCTTTGCAAATGATTTCATTAAATCGCCAAATGTAATTATTTTAACTGGTGAAAAAACTCTGTATCTTCAATCTGATTTGGTGAATGAAGGTGATAATCATGTGCTACAAGAAATATACACAGCAAACGAAATTCCTTTCGGTTCTGTTATTTATGATGGAAGCGGGTCTGAGTATGGTAAAACATTGTCCGCTAATTCAAACAATGTATTCAGGTTTTACTTGACAGACGAAAACGACCAAGCAATAAATCTTAATGGTTTGGGAATAGTTATGACATTATTGGTTTATCGTGAAACTAATTATTTTAGTTTATTTAATTCATTTTTCAATTTGTTAAAGGCGAGATAATTAATTTTAGAATTATTTATTTTTTTATTTTTTATTTTTGCTGAAAGATTTTTAAAATCTTTCTAATATATTTCGTGTATTAATCAACTTACACTACTTCAAAAACAAAACAAAAAATGCCTGTCCAATACGGAGGTGAGTTGACTCACAGCCAGAGCGAACTTATCCGCGGTAAGTATTCGCTTAACAAACTTACTGCCCGCGAAAGTCTTGCGACTGTGCCAATTACCACCGTGGGAGGAATTGAATCAACTTTTGAAATTCCTACTCGTCCTTTGAACCTTGCGAGGAGTGTGTTGCGATTTACCTACATACCAGAGACACCTAATTGTGGTGGAAGGTATAACCGAATTCCAATGGATTGCCTACCGATGATTAAGACAATTGAACTGCGAAGCCGAAGCGGTCAGTATCTGTGTAATCTTCAACACGTGGGGAATTACACTAAGATGATTTGGAAGCCTGAGATTTCCTATGATAGATTTATGGCTTTGGATAACCACGGGGCTGGGTCTGGTTATGGGTCAATGCTTCAAAAGTGTAATGCTCCGAATGATATTCAAGCATCGCCTACCGCAAGAGGAGCAATTGATGATGCTTATGCCTTTCAACTCGATGACGGTAAGACTAATTTCACAGCAATTGGTGATACAAAGGCGGCAGACCAATCAGCCAACATTCTTGCTCGCGTGAATGAAATGCTTTCAACTCTTGAAAATAGAATTCTAAATTATGTAGCACAACCGCCTATCACAGCCCGCCGTAATAATGACGCACTTATTGCGAATGGAACTGGTGCCCCATCTGTTGTAAATGTTGCTTATGAGGAGGCGAAGTATTTTGAAGGAGGAACCGATAATGGTGCTAACCCAGTTATCAATGTGTCTATTCCTCTCGGTATGCTTTTTGGAACCATTTTTGAAATTGATAAGACTATTGGTTTTAATGAAATTCTTGATTTGAGGATTGTGTGGGAGGGAACAAACAAAACATTGTTTTATGGAACTGATGCCCTTAGTGTTGCGGCGGGAGCAACGATGGCCGCACGGGCTGCAAATATTACCAACTTTAACCTCTTTCTTGCCGTTGAAACCGACCCGAATGTTATTTTGGGTGTTCAACAAAAGATTGCGGGTGAAGGCTTTTCGTTCAAGACTGAATACCCTATCTCTTGGAAAACCAATCTCGCAACAGGTTCTCAGTCATTTGTTTTGAAGATGAACCGCTCGCAGGGTGAGAGAATTCGCCGAATTTACACTAGCGCATTCAATAATACCGAAACTTCAAACACCGCATTTGATTGTGATAACCGAGCGCAAGATAAGATTACTTCTTATTACACTACTTTGGATAGTAATAGAATTCAGCAGTTTGATATCAAATGTGCTAATGATGAAGACTATATGCTTTTGAAGGAAAAACTTAAGGGCTCCGCTATTTTGAACTCTAATGTGTATAAATATAACTGGTTCCACGTTGATTTCTGGGATCACAACCGCCCGCTTTATGACAAGAGAGAAGAAGATGGTTATGAAGTGGCTGGGCTATCATTGGATACGGAACGGCGGTATGAATGGAGTGCGGAAGGGGTAAAGCAATTCAATTATTATACTTATGCTATTCTTCAGAGGACTATTGTTGTTAAGGGAATTGAAATCCTTATGTCGTAGAAAGATTTAAAAAATCTTTCAGCAAAAGGTTTGGTGATAAATTAGTCCCTTGGGACAATTGTTGATAGTTTGCTATCAACTTAATTAATTTTTGATAGTTAATTTTTTTATAGAATATAGGAATGACTACTAACCAGAGAAATTTAATCGCACAAAATCCAGACGAAAAATTTATAAATGTCAAAGTCGGATATGATGGACACGTTGAAACTAATCATATGAAAACCGCTTTTGGTGAAACACTAACCAGTTCCTTAACACCAGTATTACAGGAAATCTTTCCATATACCATTAATACACGGATATGGACATTAACTCAGACAAATGCGAGTGTTTCATTTCTGAATAATATGGCGGAATTAAAAACGACTGCTAATGCTACCGCTGATGCTAGTATGGTAAACAAAAGAAAAATAAAATATCGCACTGGTATGGGTGTTGTAGCCCGCTTCACTGCTTTATGGACAACAGACGAAACCGAAGATTATTATTCGTGGATAGGTATAGGAGATAACGATTTATCTAATGGTTTCTACTTTTACAAAACTAGAGATGAAGGAATGATTATTCTACATTGTATAGGAGGAATCCCAAACGCATTTTATCAAGCGTACTGGGATGACCCGTGCGACGGAACAGGAGATATGCCTGTATTAGACTGGACAAAGGGAAATGTATTTCAAATTCAATTTCAATACTTAGGCTTTGGTGCTATTAAGTTTTCTATTGAAAATCCGAAGACAGGTGAATTTCAGTTAGTCCATACGATTAAGTATGCGAATGCCAACACAGGTGTCAGTCTGCGAAATACTACATTACCATTTTCAGCACGAATTATTAATAATAATGTTGGAGTTGGAATACAAAGACTGAAGACAGCCAGTTGTAGTTTGTTTGTTGAAGGCACCAACACTATTAATACAAGTATTACAAATACAACGGAAAATAGTAAAGCAGGTAATATAACTGAAAGCCCCATTTTAAGTATCAGAAATAAAGCACTATTCAATAATAGCCTAACCAACAATTCAAATGTCTTTCCTTCGTTGATAAGTATTACTAATGAAGATACTAAGGCTAATGTCGTCAGAATGGTATTGAACGGAACACTGACAGGGGCGGGTTTTGCTGATGTTGATGCCAAAACTTCAATTGTAGATACAGACACAAAAGCAACTGCGATTGCGAACGGAACAACAATTTTTAAGATTTATGTTAATGCTGCCTCAACTCAACAAATTAATCTAAGAACCTACGATATTCAATTAACACCGAACGATGTTTTGACATTCACACAAAAGGCTGTGACGGCAGGTGGAAATGGTAATATTAATGTTATTGCTAACTTTATAGAGGATCATTGAAGCAAAAAAAAAGAACAAAATATCATTTACTTTATTTTTTTTTTGTATCTTTCTTTTACAACACGAATAACATCGCTCGCTTTCCTTAATATACATCCTTCTTCTGTACATGTAGCAGTCGCTATTTCTTCGCCAACATTAGCCTTTATTTCGGTAATTCCAGTCTCTCTCACAACAAGATCTGTTTCCTTAAAAGGAGTGCTTTGTTCCTCCATCATTTTTTCTAATGTGGCCTCCAACGGAATAACTACTTTCACGTTGTCATCGCGGGGTTTGTATTGCTCATAGAAAGAAACAATGTCAGGCTTAGTCCATTTAATTGTTGGCATTTTGACATTGCCGCCGTCAAGGTTCCATTTTTCAATTTCATTCAAGTAGTCTTGTTTGGTGATGAGGTCAGTCATGATATTTTAGAATTTCACTTCGTGCTACGCACTCTCGCTTATTCTAAAACATCGAAAAAAATTTAAAGAAAAAATAATTAAAAGAAAACGATGTTTTGTGATGACGAAGTCAGAACAAAATATCAAATATATTTTTTTACTTCACTTTTAATGTCAGTAAATTTATCAAACCATGGCTGTTTCATAACCCATTCAAGATATGGTTTGTCAATGGTAGCAACATCTTGAATTTTCTTACCTTTATATTTACCAAATGGAAAAATATCCCTTGGCTTGCTTCTCTACTTTTTTCAATTGCCTTAATTTCTTCATCAATTATCTGTTGCACATCTCTTACTGAAAAGAATTCCTTCTTCTTCTCAATTGAAAGTTTTTCAAATTTTTCGCATAGTCTGGTGAGGGTGGTCATCTGTCTATATAGAGTGGTAAAAAATTTTATGGAAAAAATTAATTAATTGATATTTGATATTTTATTTAAGCAGTTATTTGATATCCGAAAGGGATACTATCATTTTCGTTGATAAACTCGCGCCCACTCCATTTATTCTCATTAACTTTCTTTTTTATGTTTGTCTTATGAACTATGCTGAAATAGTTAATGTTTTTTTGTGTGCTATTTCGTGATAAATGAACTCTTAGGAATTGTTTTTCTCTTGTATTAACAATACTTTCACCCCCATCCATTTTTTCATATACATCTGGAGTAAGTTCTTTTGAATTTAATCCCTTACCTCTGAAATGATAATATCTCTTTTTAACTCCTTCATTTTCAAAACATTCTACAATATGAACTCCTTTCTCTATATGTTTAATGTCCTTCTCAGTAAGATAAGGAATGAATACTTCATTAGTTGTAAATTCTAACATATACAATTTAGGAGCGACCCACATTCCTCTTATTATCTTACAACATTCTCCTAAGTCATATGTTATTCCACCAAGAGATTTATCTCCAAGTCTTGTTATTAGTTTGGAGAACCTCGCATGCAACACTAAACTATCGGTATCGGTGTAATAGAAGTCGGCTTCTATGTCTTTATTCGGATTAGCCTCTTTTATGTAGTTATACATAATTCGTCTGCTATATGCTAGAATGAAAGCCCCGTAGTGAGAAGGTTTGGTTATGCTCTCTTCAATTATTTCTTCCTTTCTAGGAATTCCAGATACATGCCATAGTTTGTTTCCGTCTTTATCTTTGAATTCAACCACATCAGATATATAATTTTTCGTCCAAAATTTCCAATACTCCTCATTTGATTTAATATATTCTGCTTCTGTTGGGATAGGTCGTTGTATCATCTTTCCGTATAACGAATTCATGAATAGTTTGGCTAACAAATATTGCGGTGTTCCTTTTTCGCTATTTTCTTTCGCCTTAAACATTTCTAATATATATTCTTTGAATACTGGTTCTGCCTCCTCTGTATAGTATCCTTTATGAATTGTTATATCGTAGCCTTCCTTAATCATATCTTCAATATCAACACTTGTAAGCCATTGGTCTTTCATATCCGCTAAATTCCATTTTAAGGAGCCCATTTTATTTCTCTGACCTATTCTTGAATGTAATATGTCGTTTGGTGAGATATAATCAACATTGTAAATACAGATAGGAAGATTATTATAATCAAATGGTGCTATAGCCTGCTTAATTTCTCCAACCATAAATAAATTAAGCATCGCTGTTGGGTATAAAGATACGACATCCGCATCAACTAAATAATCGGTTAATTCTTCAAATGTGATTTTCCCTGCTAAATAGTCCTTGTATTGTTTTGAAACATATCTTTTTTTGCTTGGATATGTTCTCGCTCCTATTACTGCTTTTCTGAATGCTTTTTCTTGTTCAATAGTTGGAAGTCTCACATCGTGCTTACCATCAATCATTTTCTTCCAGATATTGAAAGCAAGGCTTGAGGTTGAAATATATGAAGTAAGATTGACCGAGTGCTTTTCAGATATATTAGTATTGAGTTTGTCATATAGTTCTTTCAACCCCATAACATCACACTTTAAATATTCAAGACATTTATTTCTTAATTCTTCACTCATTGTTTCCCAAGTAGAAGCCTTGTCGTGGTCAAAATCTCCTTTCAATACTTCACACTTCATAGTTTCTAAATTCTTTTTTAGACTTCCTTCAGTATGCTTTTTTAAATCCCACATTTTAATATTCTCAAATTGTAAAGAAATTATTGAGCCGTTATTAATCATATGAGATTTTGGTTTAATACCTCTTCTTATTAATTCCTGTTGAATAAAGTAGTGGTCGAAGTTCGCCCCGTTAAAACCATTCACATATAAAATTGGTGTTTCTTCATCTTTCTTCTTTTTCTTGCTTACTCCTGCTACTTTCTTGACTGGATTATGTGATTGTTTGTTAGACCATTCTAATGCTAACTTTCTTCCTCTATCTAAGAGTAAATCAAGAAATTTAGAAATACAATCTTTACCGCCGAAATATTTAAATCCCTCAGTTCCTTGTGTATATCCGACTATATAGCAGTCGTGGATATCAAAGCCATCAGAAATCATTTTGTTTCTCCATGTTTCTAGGTCATAATGAAGAATTTCATTTTTGTTATTGTATTTTTCTTTGTGGAATTTAGTTATTAAATGTCGTTGTCCGTTCTTTAAAATTCTAGTATTAGCATAATTTATTCTTTTTGGGTTGCATGTGTGCTTATCGTAATATTCATACAAACATTTTTCGCATTTGCTTTTATATCTTTTGATTAATCCGAAATAATGATTATTCTCCAAGAAAATCATAATGTCTGCTTCTTCTCCGATATTATTTGTGCTTATAGTTTCTTTTGTATAAGCATTCGTAATTTCGTATATCTTCCCCTCCTTTATCAAAGCATTAAGGATTTTTACTGCTGTAGAAAATGGAATTGGACAATCATTAGAAAGATTGAATTGTTCTCTAATATAATTACATCTTTTTCTGTTAATGAGTGGCATATTAAGAATGTCTTTACACAGAAAGAATAAGCAATTATTATTTTTGCTAGCGGGAGATATTAATATACTTTCTGATTTTGTTTTTTTACATTTATATTTCCCTTCATAGCAACCGCCTCCGTTTTCTTGAATTACTACTACCTTAGCATATTCAATAATCCTGTCATAACCTAATCCAGAAGCTTCAATATTGCTAATGTTGAACTCATTCAACATTTCAATAAAATCATCATAGTTTTTTATTTGAAACGAATTAAATGTTTTCTTTTTATAATATCTATTTAATTCTTCGTGGTCTGTTATGTATGTAATAGTAATATGAACGTCTGCATTTCCTGTCATACCATTTCTTTTCGCATCTAATAGTATAGGAATTAGAACCTCTCGCTCTAATGCATCAGTATCATAAAAGTTTATGTCTAATCCTTGCTTCTCGTATGTAAGAGAGTTTAATCTATTATCTCGTCTAGATTTTAACTCTACTACTTTAAATTCCCTTTTGTTTTCTCTAGTTTCAGTTTTCCTCAAATTCACCCTTACCTTCGCTAGTTCTACATTCTCCTTTGTTGGTCTGGGTGGTAGTGGTGGTGGCATTACTTTTATATTGATAGGGATATAAAAATAATAAAATAAAATGGAAATTTTTTATTTAATTATAATAATTAATAGAAATTAAAAGTTTAAATAGAAATTAAATTCATTTTTGACATATGTCTTTTTGAGTTATTGTGTGTAATGAGTGCGGATTGAGATACTCCTGTAAAATTACATAACTCGCAATAATATTTTTTGCTTTCTCTTATTCTGTCTAGTTCTTCCTTTTTCTTAGCGACCAAAATACTTTTGTTTTTATCATAATACTTTTTTTGATACTCTCTTACTTTCTTGCTTTCTTTTTCATAATATTTCTTTTGGTATTCTTTATGATAAACTTTATTGTATTCAATTCGTTTCTTTTCATTTTCATTTGTAAAAACCATTCCTTCAAACTCTAGTCGTGTTCTTTTTACATCAGAAACACCTGCTCCTTTCGCATTGTTTAAATTTAATGTAGGTTTCAGTTCATCAATGTATTTCTGTTCAATAGCACTATGTTTATCAATGTTGTAATTTTCAATTACTTCCTCGTGAATTAAAACACACCTAAAATTATTCATTCCTTTGTTGTTCATCTGATTGTATAACTTTCTATTAACTCCTTTCTTACATAGCAATTTATGATGACTAAACCTACCTGATAAATAATATTGTGTCGTGCTTCCTATATACAATTCCTTGTCGTTTTCGTCGATAGCATTGAATATTTTGTAAATTTTCAAAGTTGTCATTTCTCGGTATTTATAATAAAAAATAATAAGTTTAAAATAAAATTAATTATTTGTTTTATAATACCTTTCAATGTCATCCTTTCTACGAGTTATATGAATAACTTTATGTCCTCCTATCATAACCTCTTCTTTCTCTGCGAAATGGTCTCTGTGAAAGTCTGATTTTTCGTGTTGATATTTTCCGTATATCCCTATTACCTTTCCGCAAATACATCTATATTTCTCTTTCCTTCTTTCCTTTACATATTCTGCTCTCTTCTGTTTTCTTAATTGTTTTCTTTCGTCAATCTGGTTTGACATTTACATATATATATTATATAAAAGAAATAGAAACGGATAAAGTTCGATTTGATATTTAATAATTGGTGGCACTATAGACGGCTAAAAATGTTATCACATGGTTTTCAAGCGGGGATACGGAGGAACTAAAAATTTTGAGATATATTATGAAATAATATACAGAGAAAAATTTGTGAAATATTGTATGAAATAATATATATAGATAAGTGTGCTATAGTGGTACCTATAGTAGTAAATTTTATTGATTTTGATATTGGTGTGTTTTTTTATGTCTTGATAAGTTCGCTCTTGATACTTCTGCTCCACATTCACATTTTATTTTTTCTTTTGCTTTCTTGTTCCTTTGCTCTCTATTTTTTTGTTCATATAATTGTTTAGAATTAGGTCTTATATATTCTTCCATTTACATAAATATATTTTTCGTTAATCTTTATAAGGAATAACGAAGCGGTTCGTTAATCTTTTTTTTTGTTATTGAAGGTAGAGGAAAACGAATTTATTTATTTTGCTTTCTTGTATTTATCAAAAATTTTTGCTTTTTTATTTTGCTGTTTTGAGGCTTAGTATTGATTTGCGGGAAATCAATAGGAAGGACGATACATTTTACGAAGGTCGTTTTGAGGATACGAAAAAACGACCTAGTAAAATGTGTATTTATCTACTGTTATCGAGCCTTGATTAGCGAACTCTGCGTTACCAGCTTTAATCAGTTGCGCAAAGTCTGAAAGGAGAGGCATTAGGCCTCCTTCAGATAAGTGCAAGGGTCGACATGCAGTAGCAGTCGACAACATTTTGTGTGCTTGCTGAAGGCACCCACCTCAAACGTGTCTTGTGGCTAGACAGCATAGCACAGACACACCAAATTGCTTCATCCCTACTAAATAATAATTTCCCCATTTCTACTGAACCGTAGGAATTTATTGATAGTTGAGTTTAACTCCTGTCTTCCGCACTTTGGTCCAACAACATGGCTTACCCCATGTTCGGGATATCGTTTAGCAAACTGTTTAAAGTGGACCCACCACCATTCAATAGCAAGGACCCGGACTGGGATAATTGGGAGTACGGGTTCCTAGCTACTATGGCGATATATGATCCACTGGGGATAGGCGAACTCCCACCCCATAAGACACACCCTTTGTATCTGCAAGCTAAAAAGACAAATATCTTCGAGTCCCCTGACACCCCACTTAATGAACCCTTCCTATCACCAGAAGAAGAAGAGGATGCCTCACAAGAGCAGGGAAAGAAAAAAAAATCTATTGTTAAGAGAGAAAGAAGTAGCTCATCTTCCAGCACCTCGCCAGCTGTGAAAACAGAACAGAAAGATAGCTCTGCGTCTAGCTCTTCTTCTATCTCACCTCAACCCGTCATATCATCTGCTCCTGCACCTCGCGAACAAAAAGGACAACCGGGAATTCCCGTTCTGACTACTGAGTCCAGACCTAATCCTATCTTCGCATCCTTGTCTATAGAGAGGTATTACGAACAGATAGAAGAGAGAAGAAAGTTAAAACACAACCGCTTCATTTTTGCTCTTTTAATTCCGTCCTGTAGCAAGGACAAGGAAGCTATGGCAGTGATTAGAACGGCTGGTACTGACGGAGTTGAGTGCTTTATGGCACTACGGAAGCGATATGGGGGGACTTGATCTGGTTAAATGGAAGGAACGTCAAGATTTCCTTGACTACTTCTACCCCAAGAAGATTCAAACGTGAGACCGTGGCTCACTGTCTTCCAATCTAATCTGACAGACCAAGAGGCAGTCATGAAGGTGCCCTACCCTGAACGTGTCAAAATAGAAATGGTTATGAAGAAGCTTGAACATCTGACTGAGTTTGACAGTTATAGGAATAAGGTCACAAGCTTCCTACCGGAAGAACGACCTGGATGGGAGTCGTTTGTTAAAGTAATAGAGCAGATAGCACAGACGGAGGAATCTAAGTCTAAGATGAAAAAGCTCTATGTCTCTGGAGGTGGTTTTCGTACCTCCTCATGGAAAACTCACTCTGGATCTTGCACTCGAAGTGACCCCATAACAGTCAATCTCATGGGGAACCAGACAGGGAAGGCACCTCTGCGTGAGGGATGCTTTAATTATCATGGGGACCATCAGATTAGGATTTGTATCGTCCCTTGTACCCTCCCTGAGTGCCCACGAGATGGGCATGTCCCTGTCAACTGCCCCGTAAGAAAGAAAGCAGCTAGAATAGTTAACTTAGCTAAAGGAGTAGGAGAGCTGAGTCTAACTAAAACGAATAAGACTAAGGAGAGCAGTAAAGGGACGAGAAAGATGAGACGACAGAAGAAGGACGAAGGGAAGGAGAAAAGGAAGCTGAAAGCGTCTGATTTCATCAAGAAGAACACAGCCAAAACAAAGATAATTAGTCCGAGTGAATGCAGGAGGTTCCGACTCCTCTGCTTCTGGTAGTTCTGAAGAAGAAGGAGAGGAGTCCGAAGCTCATGATTCAGAATCTGCTACTCTTGATGAAGAAGAAGGAGAGGAGGGAGTAGGAGAAATAGGGTAAATCAACCATATGTGATCCATAAATATGATGGAGAAAGAGGAAACGGACGAAGAAGAACCAAACCCATCACTTGATAGTACCCCACCCACTTCCTCTTTTGGACCATAAACATCGCCACCTCACGCATCAGAATTGAAGGACAAGAAGAGGGAGAGCAATACAGACGCACATGACATGCATGCTCATCATTCTGTCCCTCAATCCCCTTTATTCCCTCCTGAAAGACAATCGTTTCATTACCTCCCTTGACTTGGTGGGCGACCCAACACCTCTTGGGGTAATATACCCTATGGAGGATGGGTGGGGGCTTCGCCGTGTCAAAGGGGGGTTACAGGAAAGTTTTGATGAAATCCCGGGATTCTACCTTAATCCACTTGCGTGAGGAGGAAGGCCCATTTTTCAATCTATGGGCGCAACCCATTAAGGGGAGCATGATTATCGTGTCAAACACGAAGCAGTGCGAAGAGTTCAATAAGAACAATGCTCGGTGCGCATGGAAGGTAGGGGCCGTTCGGGCTCAAAGACCAGGCAGTCAGTATGCAAAAAGGATGGAAAAACATGGATGCGATTTCTGTTCCCACCATACCAGTAATGAACGGACTAGGAGTGAATTACTGGCAGTGGTTAGGGCACAACTGAACATGGGGGGTGTACCGTACCTACGCATTGATGCTAGCCCCTATGGATTGGGTAATGCGACAGTGGATTAGAGTAGACCAGAACTCCCCTTCTATTCAGCCTGATCCTCTCGCGTCATCGCCCACACGCATGTCACCGCACAGACCTGTCTCTTCTCACAGCTCTAGTGTTACTCTACCTTCTCTCACAAGACATATGCTCCCTACTTCAACTGTATAACGTTCTAACTCAAACATAGAAACGAGCGAGAATGCTGAGGTTGCAGTAGGGAAACACTCAAAAGAGAGAGAGAATGAGGGAGAGACGATGACTGACGAAGATGACGATGAAACCGATTCCTATGCCTCTCCCCGGAAGCACTCTTCTTCCCCTGAACCATCTGTACAACGCTCGAACTTTAAGAAAGAGATGAGTAAGAGCGTGAGGATGGAGCAGGGGGAGAGGTAAAAAGGAAGTCAAGGAAGTACGCTCCTCGTTAGTACACCGTATCACACATTCCCCATCATCACGCCCTGCACCTGGCGAGTTGAATGAGGGGATAGATAGAGAGTTAGAGAGAGATAGGATTAGGAGGGATCCCACGATTGCATGGCGATGGGAAGAAGGGAAGATGATGATAGTCGGGGGAATGGGGAGATACCACCTCTTGGAGGGATACAGAGGTTGGTCGGAGCGTTGGCAAAGGGTGCTAGAGAGCTAGAGGTGAGAAGATTCTCTCATTACCGGGAAGGACGGGGAAGTCAACGAGTTTTATGATGAACTTTATATGGATATCCAAAGTTTCGTCATCCGATGGCTCACAAATGGAATAACCCTTTGCGAGAGGACTCATTGCGGGTTCCAACATCTTCGGACTCAATTATCGGAATACCGAGAATATCTGCAACGCATAGGGGTAGAAGGAGAGAACGTCCGATACATTCCACCATCGAGACCCAGCACATCTTCAAACACCTCACCTACATCCTCCGAAAAAGAATGTGTCGTGATGATGCATGAAAGAGAGGAAGATGAGAAGGAGACACCTTAAAGGAGTATGGCGGGGATGGTTTGGGTAGATGATAGTGGGGCTAGCGAGTCCCAATCACCCCAATATTAAGGACGTGTTTTGTCAGAATGAAACACAATCCCCAGAGATTCAAAATCGCAAAAGGTAGCACCAAAACTGAGTACAAAGGAAAGGTTTTAATGGAACTATCAGGTTCAAACGGAGAGCCAATCCAGGTGTACGACTCGCACACAACTTACAATCCTCACCTCAGTTACGGGCTTGTAGCTACTCAGCCTGGCTGAAACGAGGCTAGCGGTAGTTCATCAGAACAATCAGGTGGTTGTCGTGAAATCTCCATTCACATCAAAGAAGAACAAATTGTCGCAAGGAGAAGATCTCTCCCAACAATTTGTTTGTATTTGACCACCAGGAATGGCCCCCTAGACCCAAATAAGAGATACGAGCCGGTACCGTTGTGAAGCAGAACGTGAAGGTAGCGGTGACGACACATCACCGTCTATTGTCTCATTCTGACTTCCACCCCACCACTCTGCCCAATCAACAACCCTTCCTGTTTATCTTGATGTTTACTGTGATGATGTCCCATGTGTGTGTGGTTGGCGATGTCAGGAAAGTAAATCGTATGTTCCATTTTCTCACGAAACAAACACAGAGAAGGGGGAGCGTTGTTCGCAAAGTTTGACTTGTTGTTTGTCTGGTTATACATGCACACATACTTCTCGAACTCATGAACACGATGTTGATTGTCACATGACAAAATCACTTAATCCAGTTGTCAGACCTACTCATAGTGAGCATATTCACGCTACTGTTTTCCACCGCATGTGAAAACATAGAAGAGTTAAAGCGATGGAAAGAATGTCTCATTACATGGGCGTAAAGATAGTAGGAGCAGGATGGCGGGAGAGGATTATGAAGTGTGAGTACTGCTTAAGGAATAAATTAAGAAAGCACCACACTTTCACCGGAACCATCATGTCGTATAACGCCATCCCGGGGTTCATATTTCTATGGACACTCAGGGATGGTGGAATACTACATCATGGGATGGTAAACGGTACAAATTCACGGTCAAGTGCCTCGGTTCTAATTTCGAGCTCGACTATTATATGCGGCATAAGAATGAATTCTTCCCGTGTTTCCTTAAAGCAGTCACGTACTTTGAAAGGCACACAAACAAGAAAGTCAAATTTATTACTTGTGACCAGGAATATGGTCGTTACGCATCCTTTCAGGAGTGGATTGACACAAACCAACCTATTTTAATTGAGGCTCCCACAGCAGAGAAACAGGCAGTCTCGAAGATAGAGAGGTCGCATCAAACCAATGGGGGTCCCGCACGAGCCATGCTTAGCGATGCGGACCTCCCTCCGTCTTTCTGGACGGAAATGGAGAAAAATGCCACGTACATCAACAATCTGCTCCCGATAGCAAAAGGACCCTTCAAGGACAAGTCCCCCTACGAAGTTATTCACTGTCGGAAACCTTATCTACATCATCTTCGCCCCAGTGGCACGGGTTGCGATGCCGTGATGAAGATAAAGGCCCGACGAGGTAAAGGCGAGAGGGGAAAGAAAGTCATCTTCTTAGGATACGAACGTAATACCGGGTTTTATCGGGTTTATGATCAGATTGCATGGGTAATACACGGTAATGTCCGGAATGTTATGTTTGATGTCTGGAAACTGGGAAAAACAAGAGGCATCCAAAAGCCTCGAGGGAACAGCAGACGGGGATACGTTTTCGGTCGAGTGGGAATCGGCCACACCCCCTGCTGTTCCACCCATGTCCGAGAAGAAAGTTAGCTTTAGAGCGTCAGAAACTACACATAGCGAAGATACTCAAAATGCCCCCACTGCACTTTTAGCACCCGGATAGAACTGAATAGCGGAAATGACTCGGAAATCTCTGGGAGCGACAGTAACGGAGAAAACATCGCTCCCCAGCGTCATGATTTCAGTAAGCTTCCCCCGCTTATCCCTCCTACACCCTCTTCCAAGAGTGTAGGGAGTATAGGTCAGGGGGAGAGTGCTAAGGTAGTGGGGAAAAGGGGGAGGAAATCCAAACTTAAACTCGTATTGTCCGGGAAGGTCATTCAGATTCCAGCACGGGAATTCGGTGAAGAGTGGGCTAAAACCACGTATGGGGATATGTGGGATACCACCATGCGGAAGGGAGTTACCCTAGAACCGTCTGCCCCCGTAGTCAGGAAAAGCAAACGATTCCCTGCCCATAACGTTAAGTTTGACGACGGAGTGACGGAGAAAATAATAGAATCTGAGATATTGAAGTATGAGGTTTCAGGGGAGTAGCGATACCCCAAGCCCTTGTATCAGATTCTCAGCAGGCTACTATGAAACCGGCACGCCCAGACCCCAATGTTACGAGCGAGTTCGGTCATGCCGAGGGGGAGAGAGTTAAGATAGCCGCTGAAAAGAACAAGCATCCCCCGGGTTGGAGATCTCACGAACGAGGAAACATTTCCCTTGAAAACGTCATCCCCGGGAAAACCAGAAGCAAACATATCTCGGTCTGCGCTAGAGAAGAGAGAATAGATTATTGCCTGGTAACGGAACAAGTTCCGGAATTCCCCGTGGTGCAAAAACCGAAAGATAGAAGGCAGGCGAGGGAGACAGAAGTCAAGCAGCAAGAGGAGCTCAAAGCTTTTGAATGGAAGAAAGAGAGTGAAGCGATAAGATCGGGTACTCCTATCATCCCTCTGAAATGGATAGACACTGTCAAACAGCAAGGTACGACCGATGAATACCATAAAGCTAGGATCACTTTGAGAGGAGACCTCCTGAAAGCGGGGTTACAGTACGACCCTAAACGTACATATTCCCCCACCGCACATCATCGTACTATCCTCCTCATCATTGTTTTGGAATTGATCTTTGGCTCATTGACTTTACCACAGCTTATTTGCACGCTAAGATGCCTTACGATATCTATGTCAAACCACTTCCGGGTTTCGAAAGGGAAGGCTACCTATGGCTCCTTAAGAAAGCTCTATACGGCCACCCGGAAGCTGGAAGACTATGGTATGATCTGATGTCGAAGGAGATGGTAGAAAAGCAGGCTTTTATCAGTTCTCTTTAGACAGAGCTTCTTTCATTAAGCATGGGAGCAATCCCCTAACTACCCAGCTCCTCTGCTTCCACGTTGACGATGGGCTTCATGCGGCAACAGAAGCTAGTCACGTAGGGTTGGTAGATAGCTTAAAGAAGCACGGGTTCAGATGTAAGAACTTAGGGAAGGCGACGGAGTTTAAGAACATGCAGATAGTACAGTCTGAGAAAGGGATTTTATTGCACCAACGGAAGTATGAGCTTCTCATCCTAGGTGAGCTAGACTATATGAAAGAGGTGCATGCCAAAACCCCTTTCACTTCAGAGAACCCCGCACCCCTGAAAGTAGGTCACCGTCTCTTCAAGTACGATTTTAGATGTCTCATATTCTTAGCTGTTCATACCCGCCCTCTGCTCATATGCCCCCTAAGCATAGCTGCCAAACCCCAAGTACCATCCCCTGATATATCTTATGCCATGGTCCATAGGATGTTCCTGTGGTTGTTGACAACTAGAGCCCTGTTTTTCAAACGGGGTGATGAACGGTTAGTTAAGATGCTATCCGAAGGGTTTCGCATCCCTAGGCTCCCCAAATCATGGAGACCAGCTAGCGGTCCATCTGCCGCAGAAAATGCATTGGGCCTTTACGCGTGCACGTCTATGGACATCAACGATTTCTGTGTCCCCGTGATAGCTTATAGAGAAGCTAGTCAATGAACACCCACTCGTCGGGTACGTTGACTCAGACTTCGCCGGGGAGAAAGTCACGCGCAAGTCCCGTTCCGGATATATCTTTCTCTTCAATGGATCACCCATTGCTTGGTTCTCCAAACTTCAGACCGTCATAGCCCAGTCAACTCTCGAATCAGAGACCGTATCGGCCAACGAAGCGGTCAGGGAGCTATTGCCCTGAGACAGACCCTCCGTGATATCGGATTGCCCCCAAAAGGTTTTACCCCTTATTTGAAGATAATGAAGGTACCATATCCTTTGGAAAGAGGATTGGGGGAATCACAGACCAGACATATCGACGTAAGATACCACTTACTCGAAAAGTTGGTCAAAAGGGAGTTGTAAAGCTATTCCGGGTACCAACGGAGGATAATATCGCAGATATTTACCAAGATAAATTTCACGTGCGAAAAGTTCAATTACTTGGCGGATCAGATCTCGGTGAAGTTGGTAAAGGAATTTCTCGTCAAGTTCGGAAAGGAATTCAAGCTATGAGCACCGGATATATATTACGTGGTGTGAAGTATATTATATTCATTTTCAATTGCGCTTTATATTAAGTTTTCGTAATTTTCCGTATATTTTATATTGAGGGGGCGTGATTTAGGCGA
>WBZZ01000610.1:0-21708 GCA_019918135.1 Paulinella micropora
CACGTCAGAAATTAGAAACACTGAAAAAAAAGCACACAAAAAAAGATGAAATTTGCTAGTACCTGGCTTTTTCTTGCTGGACCCCTTAGGCATAGGAGGCTCAGGGTCTCTTCTTCTTCAGGGACGTCTGGAACGTCTGGAACATCGTCGACGTCGATGGATTCTGCACAAAGAACCAAACAATATTACATACATCCTTCATTTTTCATTACATACAATGTTGCTACCGAATCTCAGTTTTTTTTGGCCTGCCCGAAGAGCGAGGCTCAGTCGGGCCCTTTTTTTGATTCTTCTTCTAACGTTTCAGGCGAGCATGCAGTAAATATGCAAAATAAAGAAAAGGAAGATGCC
This sequence comes from Paulinella micropora, assembly GCA_019918135.1. Lineage (NCBI taxonomy): Eukaryota > Cercozoa > Imbricatea > Euglyphida > Paulinellidae > Paulinella > Paulinella micropora. Next base: position 352 of record WBZZ01000610.1, read on the forward strand.
AAAAAAAACAAAAACAAAAACAAAAAAAACAAAAAAACAAAAAAAAAAAAAAAGATGGAGCTGGTGGAGAAAAAGAATAATAACATGTATATGAAGAAGAAAAAGAAAAATGGAAGAAGAAGAGGAAGAAGAAGAAGAAGAAGAAGAAGAAGAAGAAGAAGAAGAAGAAGAAATGACCTTGTTTGCTTCGTACAGAAGCAAAAGCTCCCGCTTCCGCCAGTTGCAAATCATAGGCGGGTTCGTGGGGTTACCGACGTAGAGGAGCCACGCGGGCTTCACCTGCTTCTCGAAGTCCATCGGCGACGGATCAAGCATGCAAGAGTGTTTAAGGTTAAAACCAAAAAAACCCATGAGCTGATATTGGATTTCGTCAGCCTTGCCATCGCCGTCAGTGTCGACCTCGCGCGCAGCAAAAATGAAGCGCTTCGATCCTGCAACATCCAAGTATAAAAAATATGTGCAGCTTGTGAATTTTGAAAAACATACAGTACCTCGATTGACTTGCGCAGGAGTCTTCTTGCGCCAACCAATGGGAAAGACAATGAAGAGCCTGCAAATAAAAAATAAACAATCAGTTTATAAAAATCTTTCATACTTATAGGGAAAAAGACCCGGGAGCACAAGGTGAAGTTTCACCCTCACATGTCTCCACTTGCGTGGACGCCTTCAGTTCGAAATTGTTGTACTTTGTAAGTGCAACGTCGAGCGCGAGCGCCCCCTCCCGATGTTTGTTGTCCTCGGATGTGAACTTAAAGAGCAAGCTAATTAAAGCAGCAGCAAAAGAGGAATAATAATAATAATAATAAAAAGAGAGTTTAAATTAAAAAAAAATGGCAGCGCTTCCCGTTAGAAGAAATATACTCGAAAAAAAAAACAGGGAAAGGCTCACTGATAACTGATAGAAGGCCACACACACTAGCTAACTATACTAAAGCTAAGTATCTATACTCCCCTCTCTAAACTATGCTATCGAATAATAATAATAACAATATAATAATAATAATAATAATAATAATAATAATAATAATAATATGTATCGTCTGCCAATTGCTGAGCCAAAAGGCCATGTGCATCCAGTCCTCCATTCCATAAGGAAAGTCTCCACACCAATCGGTGGAATAAAGGAAGTGACGGCATAGAACATTAATCTAGGAGCTTTATACCAATCAGCCCATGGAAAGGGACCGATGGCCTATGTACTCCCTAAATAATAATAATAATACTATATCTGAGGCGTACTGATGCAGCTAATGGCATATCCTCAACGGACATAAGCCTCCAATACCCTTTTTCGAGGTCCTCCACCCCCCGTGTCAGTCTCTCGCCTGATGATCGGGGCCACCGATGGAGCTCCTGAGGGCAAGACTGCACTAAGCCGAGGTTATTCCGCAGTCCCAGCAACCTCTTGCAAGACGTCACCGAATGTGCAAGTGCATACACCAAGCGCGGTTGCTAGAGCTGCCTCGAAACCCCACCCATAACAATCTGGTGTCTGCTGGGTCCTGGGCTATCAACCAGCATATGCGGAGTTTAAGATCTTTTACGCGCGCAACGACCCTCCTCCCCAGCATCTACCACCAAAGGGTTATGAGTTGGCGTCACAGTTTAACGCCTTGAGGCCATTGGGCTGAATAATAATAATAATAATAATAATAATAATAATAATAATAATAATAATAATAATAATAATAATAATAATAAAAAATAATAATAATAATAATAATAATACTATATCTGAGGCGTACTGATGCAGCTAATGGCATATCCTCAACGGACATAAGCCTCCAATACCCTTGTTCGAGGTCCTCCACCCCCCCGTGTCAGTCTCTCGCCTGATGATCGGGGCCACCGATGGAGCTCCTGAGGGCAAGAATGCACTAAGCCGAGGTTATTCCGCAGTCCCAGCAACCTCTTGCAAGATGTCACCGAATGTGCAAGTGCATACACCAAGCGCGGTTGCTAGAGCTGCCTCAAAACCCCACCCATAACAATCTGGTGTCTGCTGGGTCCTGGGCTATCAACCAGCATATGCGGAGTTTAAGATCTTTTACGCGCGCAACGACCCTCCTCCCCAGCATCTACCACCAAAGGGTTATGAGTTAGCGTCACAGTTTAATGCCTTGAGGCCATTGGGCTGAATAATAATAATAATAATAATAATAATAATAATAATAATAATAAATAATAAAAGAAAAGAAGAAAAAGCTAATAATAATAATAATAATAATAATAATAATAATAATAATAATAGTGCTTCTCTGTCAATGGCTGATGCAAATCTGCACATGCGCCTCCATCGTCTCACCCGTGAGGAGAGTACGAAGAATTGACGATAGGCTCTAATGACACCCCCGCAAGGGCAGTTCCAACACTTCCAGACGGACCGGTATGTTCAATGAAAATACTGGTGGCACCGACGGGAATCGAACTGGCGACAGGGCCCAGATGGTAGAACTTGACCACTGGGCTATCACGGTGTCCATAATAATAATAATAATAATAATAATAATAATAATAATAATAATAATAATAATAATAATAATAATAATAATAATAATAATAATAATAATAATAATAATAATAATAATAATAATAATAATAGTGCTTCTCAGTCAATGGCGAATGCATTTCTGCACATGTGCCTCCATCGTCTCACCCGCGAGGGGAGTACGAAGATTTGACTATAGGCTCTACTGACATCCCCGCAAGGCAGCTCCAAGCCTTCCAGACAGACCAATACTTTCAAAGAAAATATCCTTTGAAAATACTGGCACCGACGGGAATCGAACTGGCGACAGGTCCCAGATGGTAGACCTTAACCACTGGGCTATCGCGGTGCCACATAATAATAATATAATAATAATAATAATAATAGTGTATTCCTGCAATTGCTAAGCAAAAGGCCATGTGCATCCAGTCTCCATTCCATAAGGAAAGTCCACACCAATCGGTGGAATAAAGGAAGTGACGCATAGAACATTACTCTAGAGCTTATACAATCAGCCATGGAAAGACGATGCCTATGTATCCTAAATAATAATAATAATAATAATAATAATAAATAATAATAATAATAATAATAATAAATAATAATAATAATAATAATAATAATAATAATAATAATAATAATAATAATAATAATAATAATAATAATAATAATAATAATAATAATAATAATAACAGTATGAAATTTAAAAAAAATGACAGCGCTTCCCGTTAGAGGGATTATACTCGAAAAAAAAAGACAGGGAAAGGCTCACTGATAGAAGGCCACACACACTAGCTAACTATACTAAAGCTAGTAACTAACTCCTTTCTGTAAACTATGCTACAGTATCCAGTAATAATAATAATAATAATAATAATAATAATAATAATAATGATAATAATAATAATAATAATAATAATAATAATAATAATAATAATAATAATAACAATAATAATAATAATACCAGTCTTGATAATCTAATCCGGATAGGAATGTGAAAATTCCTTTGTGGGCCCACACGCGAACCTTCCCCGAATCCAGAGGGGGAAACCCACTCAGCTGGTCATCCTCCTCTTCCTTCTTCTTCCTCTCCTCCTCCTCCATCTGCTTCCTCTCTTCCTCCTCCTTCTTCCTCTCCTCTTCCTCCTTCTTCTTCCTCTCCTCCTCCTCCTCCTTCTTCTTCTTCCTCTCCTCCTCCTCCTTCTTCTTCTTCTCCTCCTCCTTCTTCTTCTTCTTCTCCTCCTCCTCCTTCTTCTTCTCCTCCTCCTCCTTCTTCTTCTTCTCCTCCTCCTCCTTCTTCTTCTTCTTCTTCTCCTCCTCCTTCTCCTCCTCCTCCTCCTTCTTCTTCTTCTCCTCCTCCTTCTTCTCCTTCTCCTCCTCCTCCTTCTTCTTCTTCTTCTTCTCCTCCTCCTCCTCCTCCTTCTCCCTCTTCTTCTTCTTCTTCTTCTCCTCCTTCTTCTTCTTCTTCTTCTGCTCCTCCTCCTTCTTCTTCTTCTTCTCCTCCTCCTCCTTCTTCTTCTTCTTCTCCTCCTCCTCCTCCTTCTTCTTCTTCTCCTCCTCCTTCTTCTCCTTTTCATCCTTCTTCTTCTTCTTCTCCTCCTTCTTCTTCTTCTCCTCCTCCTTCTTCTTCTTCTTCTCCTTCTCCTTCCCTTTGTCCTTCTTTTTTTGCTTCTCCTTCTTCTCCTTCTCCTTCTCCTTCTCCTGTCTCTTCTGCCTTTTTGCGGGAGGAGCTTCTCCCAATCCGTCGTCCCAGGGCACAGGCTTATTCTTGAGCAGGATCCCTACGATGCATGCATTATAAATACATACATACATACATAATACCTTGTGCATTCCAGGTGTAGCTGAAGCCGCGGACCAACTCCTCCAAATCGCCTTTGCCCTGCATGTTGCACATTAAATAAATAAGTAAGTAAGTAAGTGAGCAAGCATATACCAGATCATGCTTGCAAAAGACGGCGTGGGGAATCTCCACACAATCAAAGGGCAGCACGTCTGCAGACCCGTTGATTTTAAGGAACAATTCCCCACGCGAATTTTTGAGAATGGCTTGCAGAGTCTTGGCAATGTGCTTCGTAGACATGCCAGAGTCAGAAAGTGATCCTACACGTTGACAAACGAGCAAAATGAGTTGAATTCCAAAGACATAACTACCAGTCAGCGCCTTCAACCTTAAAATTTTTCTCGGGCCGGTCTGAAATTTGAACGTGTGGAAAAAGGGTCGTGTTATTATCAAACTTTTGTGCAGAGATTTTATTAAGAGCATGACATTTCGAGAAGATGTAACAGCATTCCCGCTCTTTCCCCAGCTCAGAATGAGCGGGAATGCTATTCTTTTTTTCTGTACACAACAATCTGTGGAAAAAACTCTGCACAAAAGTTTGTGAAAAGCGACCGGCATGATTTTGCATTTCCTTCCTACGTACTCTCAACTCATGTCATCCCTTGCATGTTTCTGCTATAACGTGTTTGTTGAAGCTATAAATGTCATTTCCTAACATTGCACGACCCAGCTTAATCTATTTTTCATAAACCAGCAATTCGATGAAACTCGTTTTTGGATTGCTGTTTTGCAAACTTTTGTGCAGAGATTTTATTGAGAACATGACATTTCGAGAAAATGTAACAGCATTCCCGCTCTTTTCCCAGCTCAGAATGAGCGGGAATGCTATTCTTTTTTTCTGTACACAACAATCTGTGGAAAAAACTCTGCACAAAAGTTTGTGAAAACCGACCGGCATGATTTTGCATTTCCTAGTACGTACTCTCAACTCATGTCATCCCTTGCATGTTTCTGCTGCAACGTGTTTGTTGAAGCTATAAATGTCATTTCCTAACATTGCACGACCCAGCTTAATCTATTTTTCACAAACCAGCAATTCGATGAAACTCGTTTTTGGATTGCTGTTTTGCAAACTTTTGTGCAGAGATTTTATTGAGAGCATGACATTTCGAGAAGATGTAACAGCATTCCCGCTCTTTTCCCAGCTCAGAATGAGCGGGAATGCTATTCTTTTCTTCTGTACACAACAATCTGTGGAAAAAACTCTGCACAAAAGTTTGTGAAACTGACCGGCATGATTTTGCATTTCCTCTTCAATATATTATTATTATTATTATTATTATTATTATTATTATTATTATTATTATTATTATTATTATTATTATTATTATTATTATTATTATTATTATTATTATTGTTGCTTGGAGCTGCCTTGCGGGGGTGTCAGTAGAGCCTATCGTCAAATCTTCGTACTCCCCTCACGGGTGAGACGATGGAGGCACATGTGCAGAAATGCATTCGCCATTGACTGAGAAGCACTATTATTATTATTATTATTATTATTATTATTATTATTATTATTATTATTATTATTATTATTATTATTATTATTATTATTATTATTATTATTATTATTATTTTATTATTATTATTATTATTATTATTTTATTATTATTATTATTATTATTATTATTATTATTATTATTATTATTATTATTGAGTCTTTGGAGCGGAGCCGCGTCACCGAACGGCCCCGTGCTACCAATGGAGGCACATGTCCGACAGGATCAAAGGCCAATTGACTGATAAATCTATTATTATTATTATTATTGTTATTATTGTTATTATTATTATTATTATTATTATTATTATTATTATTATTATTATTATTATTATTATTATTATATAGCATAGTTTAAAGAGGGGAGTATAGATACTAGCTTTAGTATAACTAGCTAGTGTGTGTGGCCTTCTATCAGTGAGCCTTTCTCTGTCCTTTTTTTTTTTTAGTGATTCCCTCTAACGGGAAGCGCTGCCATTTTTTTCATGTGTATTTCAAACTTTAGGTATGCCATGCTGAGGGCTAGCAAGGCGCCGATATATGTGGCACACCGTGGTGGTGGCTACGGAGTCTTTGCTGATAAATACCTTCCTCCTTCTTTTCAGCTTGGGCTCCTCGAACCAGGAGGAAAGTCTTTGCGTGCTGCAGATCATGCTGCATTTTCTGATCATTTCACTATGAAAATTGGGAGTTCCCTGCAAACAGGGATGCATCCAATTAAATTCATTAACGAATCGAGCAGGAATGCAATGCATCTCATCAACTCTTCATCGCAAGGGTTCAACAAGCTCGACGATGACACTTGCCGACCGAACGTGAAGGTAAATTATGTTAGTTGTTACATACATCCATGCAATGTAAGTTTTTGTTACGTGTGTTGTATTTTTTCTATAAATATTGTTGTAAATAATGTCAGGTCAGCAAGGGTACTCCTATTGTGACTGTCACCACCGCAATATCGAAAGATCAAGAGATTTTGCTCAGCTATGCACCTAATCCAGACCTAGAGATAGCTACGCTGCCAAGCGATGCACATCCGGTCTGGTTGAAAGAGGCTGCCAAGGAAGGAGCTAAATTCCCAGTTTTCCTGTTCGAGACTGACATTGGTCATGTATGTTTCATCGTTCCTGAGAAAGAACATCCGCTTCCACTTAAGTCAATTTCCTTGAGACGATGGAGGCGCATGTGCAGAAATGCATCAGCCATTGACAGAGAAGCACTATTATTATTATTATTATTATTATTATTATTATTATTAGTATAATAGTAGAAGAAGTAGTAGTAGTAGTAGTAGTAGTAGTAGTAGTAGTAGTAGTAGTAGTAGTAACAGTAGTACTAGTAGTAGTAGTAGTAGTAGTAGCAGTAGCAGTAGTAGTAGTAGTAGTAGTAGTATTGTAGTAGTAGTAGTAGATTATTATTATTATTATTATTATTAATATAGTAGTAGTAGTAGTAGTAGTAGCAGTAGTAGCACCAGTAGTACTAGTACTAGTAGTAGTACTAGTAGTAGTAGTAGTAGTAGTAGTAGTACTAGTAGTAGTAACAAGAAAAAGAGGATGACGACAAAGACGAAGAAGAAGAAGAAGAAGAAGAAGAAGAAGAAGAAGAAGAAGAAGAAGAAGAAGAAGAAGAGAAGAAGAAGAAGAAGAAGAAGAAGAAGAAGAAGAAGAAGAAGAAGAAGAAGAAGAGAAGAAGAAGAAGAAGAAGAAGAAGAAGAAGAAGAAGAAGAAGAAGAAGAAGAAGAAGAAGAAAAAGAAGAAAAAAAGAAGAAAAAAAGAGAAAAAAGGAAAAAAGGGAGAAAAAAAAGAAAAGAAAAGAAGAAGAAGAAGAAAAAGAAGAAAAAGGAGAAAGAAGAGAAGAGGAGAACGATAGACCTGCAGCTGGCTCTCTATTCATATTTGCTTGTCGCAGGATACACTCGTCCACGAGCACCTGTGCATTATTCACTCGTGCCTGCGCAAAGTCCACTCCTGCCTGCGCACAATTCACTCCTGCCTGCGCAGAGTCCACGCCTGCCTGCGCCGAGTCCACGCCTGCCTGCGCAGAGTCCACGCCTGCCTGCACAGAATTTGCTCCTTTGACTGCCATGTAAAACATCTGCTTCGCCCGTTTAATCACATCTTTTGTCCCGGTCGCCTCGGCCTTCTCGAGCTCTTTCTTGGCCTTCTCAAGCTCTTTCTTGGCCTTCTCGAGCTCTTTCTTGGCCTTCTCGACCTTGGCCTCGGCCTTCTCAAGCTCTTTCTTGGCCTTCTCGACCTTCGCCTCGGCCTTCTCGACCTTGGCCTCTGCCTCCTTGAGCTCTTTTTGTGCATCCTTGAGCTCTTTCTTTTCCTTCTTGCAATTTGCCTCAGCCTCCTTGAACTCTTTCTGAAACGCCTCGCGCTCGGGTAGGCGCTTTTTGGTCGGACCGACAACTACGGGGTCTGGCTTGGGATCTGGTCCACCCCCAAACCCGAACTGCAGATGGAGCGGCAAGCCGGGAGACACACTGAAAGAGCTCCCCTCTTCGTTCGGCTGACCTTTGTCAGGCGCCTGTGCAAAGTGCTGCCGCGACGCCACCCAGCCGAAAGCGCTCAGCAGCAAGACCCCGACAATGCCTGCCACAAACGCAACCAACACGCAACGCACAGACAGCCAGCCATACACATATTGTCTAGCTATGCAAAAAAAGAAAGGACGTGCAGTCATGCCGATCCACGTGTTCCTAAGCATGTCCCTGTCCTACCTGTTCCTAAGTATTCTGCACTGCCTCGCTGGCATACCCATGGCAACTCGCACCAGGTTGAAGGCTGGGCGGGGCCAGGTTGGATGTCCTTTTTCCAGTGCCACGAAATCACAGTCAGTCATGGCTCTCCAGAAACGCCGTCCTGCCCTTATGAGTTTGTGACCGACAGTGCCTGCACTTGGAAGCAGTGCCAGAGAGAGAGAGAGAGAGAGAGGAGAGCAAAGAGAGAAAGCGACAATAGTGGAGAGAAGAGAAGAGAAAAAGAGAAGAAAGCCAGAAAGAGAATAGAGAGCTTAGAGTGGGCGGGGGTGCAGAGAGAGAGAGAGAGAGAGAGAGAGAGAGAGGAGAGAGAGAGAGAAGACAAGAGGAGAGGAGAAGAGGAGAGGAGAGGAGAGAGAGAATGAGCAAGAAATGAGCGGAATGAGCTAGAGAGAGAGAGAGAGAGAGAGAGAGAGAGAGAGAGAGAGAGAGAGAGAGAGAGAGAGAGAGAGAGACAAACAGACAGACAGACAGCGCAAGAAAAGAGAGAGAGTCTGTTAAATGTCTGCTGTCTGTCGTGTGTATAGGTGAATGTGGTGTGTACTTCGCTTGTGTTTGCGTTTCTTGAATCTCTTAGCGTGTGTATACTTGTGTATCTGCATCTGTGTGTCTGTGAAATGTGTGTCTGTCCGCGTGTGTGTGTGTGTGTGTGTATTGTACTTCGCTTGTGTTTGCGTTTCTTGAATCTCTTCGTGTGTGCACATGTATGCGTGTTCGTGTGCTGCTCTCTTGTGTTTCGTTTTGTTCGGGTCTTGTCTTCATTATTGTTTTACTTTCGCACCTAGTCTTAGTCTTTCTCGAGTTTGCACTTGGTTCGCATTTTTGTTGCTCGCTTCGTGATTCTGCGTTATTTTTTTTCTTTTTCTTTCGCCCGCGTTTTCGATTGGATTTCGAGCTTGCGTGGAAGTAGCTGCTATTCATTTTCAGTAATCATTTATTCTTTCTTGACTCAGCAGATCAAGAGATCTCTCAAGGCCTAGCTTTCTATGTTGTTACAGAAGATGGTGATACTTAGTTCACAAGTTGGAATTCTCTTTCTCTGACTATTTTTTTCCAGTTGTTCGTTGACTTTACTTGTAATACTTGAAATCATCATCTAATCGGGTTGAAGAATCAGAATCGACAATTATGATGAAGCTTTACTTTCGTCGCAATCTTTCTCTGGTGGGGGGGGGAGGAAAACAAATTCTTTTTCACTGTTTACTTTCACGCCCCCTCCCCCCGGGCTCTTCACTGTGCCTTCTCCACACAAAAAATCATAAAACACATTTTTCAGGCCCCGCCTCCCGACGCTTCAGACTTTCACCAAAAAACGAAACAGATTGCACGAACAAATTTGAGCCCGACGCAAAAAATTATTTGCGCAAAGCGTCACTTCACAAATACCTAATTGACCCAGGGTTGCACCATAAGCGGGAATATATACATTCCTGATTTGAATTCTTTGAACTTTTGAAATAAAACACTCTGCCACCTTCAGATTTTGCATTTTTGCATTTGATAAAAGTGCCTCTAAGTGCATAGCACTCAAAGACATTGTTGTAGTGAAGAGTGGAAGAAGTTCCAGCGCGAGAAAGCAGTACCTTCGAGGCACAGATGCAGAGGCGAGCAGAGGCACGAGATGAAAGAAGCAAGTGCGCACGAGCTTGTCGGCAGATAGTGCTATCGTTCTGTGTTGCGACATCACCTAAGCAACTGCCAGACACACTGTACACAAGCAACACACAAATATTGCTACCACTACTACTAATACTACTACTTACTATAGCTACTACGATGATCAATTGAAGTTAGGGTTAGGGTTAGGGTGACTACTACTACTACTACTCTACTACTACTACTACAACTACTACTACAACTACTACTACTACTACTACTACTACTACTACTACTACTACTACTACTACTACTACTTACTACTACCCACACCAAATACAGTTACCGCTTACAATCGGCTCACGAGATACATACGAGTCTCCTTTCGTACAACTGGATTCATCGGTTTGAGCTTGCAATATTCTTTGTGACTTGAAACCATATGCATCCTACTGTGATATATCTATTGCTCCTGTTGGGATTGATGTTCTTTAGCGTTTTGTGTGACATCTCTTGTCTTCATTACTGTTCGCCTGACTGGGTCTAGTATGAATGGTTATTCGCCTCAGAAATTGCGTCACCATGTCGAACGCGAGCCATTCGCGGAAGGACAGTGATAATTCATTATAATTTGCAAAGTCATTATTTGTAACCTCTCTTAATTCGCATTTCCGAAATCATTACTCTTTCTGACTCACGCGGCAACACGCCACCGATCCACACGTGACAAGTAGTTTTCGTCTGCAACACGCAGTTGTTTCAATGCAGTCTTTGTGTGTTTATCAGCACCTGCCAGACACACAGGCAACGCACTGCCGCTGCTGCTGCTGCTACTACTACTACTACTACCACTACTTCTACTACTTCTACTACTACTACTAGTATTATTATTATTATTATTATTATTATTATTACTACTATTACTACTACTACTACTACTACTACTACTACTGCTGCTGCTGCTACTACTACTACTACTACTACTACTACTACTACTACTACTACTACTACTACTACTACTACTACTAGCCATTCGTACATCTGGATTCATCTGTTTAAGCTTGCAATGTTCTTTGTGCCTTGAAACCATATGCATCCTACTGTGACGTATCTAGTCGCTACTGTTAGGATTGCTGTTCTTTGGTATTTTGTGTGACCTCTCTTATCTTCACTACTGTTCGCCTGACTAGTCTAGTATGAGTTGTTATTTGCCTCAGAAATTGCATCACCATGTCGAACACGAGCCATTCGCGGAAAGACAGTGCTCATTCATTACAAAGTCATTATTTGTAACACTTCTCTTAATTAGCATTTATGACAGTATTACCGTAGGCTCTTTCTGACTCACCTGCAACACGCCACAGATTCACACGTGCAAGTAGTTTTCGTCAGCAACACGCAGTGGTCTCAATACAGTGTTTTGGGGGTTTACTTGCACTCATCCTGTTGTGCTGTTATCATTTTGCCCCTTTAGATTTGCTGCTATCAGCCTGCTTGTGTGGCCTGTATTTCATCATTGTTTTTGCTTGACTGGTCTAATCTGAGTTGTTGTATCAGAGAAATTGTCAAGCTACATCGAACATCAGTCGCTGTTCTTGCAGAAAGGCAGTACTCATCAATTATTTTGTCGTTATCTCCAACTTTTATTAGCATCACTGCCAGGAGCGTTACTGGTTCTGACTTACGTGCACACTGCAACACACAACCGGTTCACGCACGTTAAATTATTTTTCATGACGTCAACTCGCCCGTGCCCCAAAACAACAGTGCAGTCGATTGGCAAATCTTAATACAATATGACATAACAGCTGCTTATTTACGTACTAGCTCGGAAACCCAGTCACCTCACTAAGTTGACAAGGGGCACGATTGTGATCATGCACTCCGTCAATAAACCATTTGTTTTGTGTTTAAACACCATGGGGGAGCAGAACACAACGTTGCATGCTAGCCTGCAAGATCTCAGACTTTTGACCTCAAGAATGCGCCGAAATCGAAAGTGCATTAAGAATATTAATGTTAACATTATTAATAAACCGTCCGGACGATCACTGGTGATCAAGTTTGAGCAGTGCTGATCAAGACCGGTCGAGGCTGATCAATATTATGATTGCTGAGGTAAGATAATAATACTAAAGTGCTGGTCACCAGATGGCTGATCAACGCCCCGCTAACTTGGCAACCATGCGGCTCATCACGGCAGATCGTGGCCTGCTGATCAAGACACAAAGGCAGTCATCATGCGGCTGATCAATGCTGACCACTGGTGATCAAGAGTGATCATCTCAAGGCACACCGGCTGATCATTGCTGATCATGCAGAGACTGAGCATGCTGCCGATGACTCAAGGCAGGCTGATCCTAGGCTGATCAAGGCTGATGAGAGTCAAGGCAGATGAGTGCTGACAATCGCTAGTCAGAGGCGAGTCATGGCTAATCAAGACAAATAAATGCTTGCTACAGCTGATCATCATCTAGCTGGTCATGATCATGAAGAACCATTTGAAAGGCTGAGCAAGTCTGGTTGAATCACCGATTAATTGATTCATTGCTGATCATCCATCGCTGCACGCACTGATAACAGCAAAGCATTGATGATAGTTGGCAGCAGAGTTGATCATTGACTCGGATGACAGGATGATCGCTGATCATAGCATCGCTGACCGAGGCTGGTCATGGCATGACATGGCAGGTCACTGTCATGTTTGGCCGGGCCGACTACACTATCTCTTACTAGACTCAATGCTTATTAAGGGTATCAGGTTGAAGGCTGTTTGAGTCATAGCAAGTGATTGCCTATCATGGCTTATCATGGTTGATCAAGGCTGATCGAGGCAGGCGAAAACCAATTGAGGTTCATCAAGGCTGATCAAGGCTGATCAATGCTGATCAAGGCTGATCAAGCGGGCTGATCAGAACTAATCAAGTCTTACCAATTTCAAGGCTGACGAAAGCTGATAAAGGTCGCAGTGACAGAAAGGCTGATCACTGGCAAGGCGAATCATACTACTGTATGTGATCAAGTCTAAGCAATGCTGATCAAGGCTGATCAAGGCAAATCGATGCTAGTCGAGGCCAGTCGAGACCGGTCGAGGTTGAGCGAGGCTGATCAATATTATTATGGTTACTCAGGTAGGATAATATAACGGCTGACGATGGCTGATCGACGCTAACAACAGCTCACCATGGCTGATCAAGGATCAGTCAAGGCAGATCAAGGCAGATCAAGGGTGATCAAAGCAGATCATTACTGATCGAGGCGGAGCATCGCTGCCACCTGATCAAGGCTAAACTAATGGCTGATGATGGCTAACCTTGACTTGGCTGATCAAGGAAGGATCAAGGCTTATCAAGGCTAGATAAAAGCTCATGATGCGTAATCACACGTGTTGATAGTTAATCTTGGTTCATCATGGGTGATCAAGGCTGGTCATTGCTAGCCTTGTCACCATGACTGATGATCGCTAAGTATTGGTACTGCTAAACAATGCTTACAAAGGCTGATCAAGGATTCGATATCGAGAGTTCGCCGCTCTTCCTCAAATCGATTGAAACAGTCTGGATCACTAAAGAAGCAAAACTGTTACACCGTCCAGCATTCGGGAAGCGCACGTGGCACTCATCATTAGGTCCAGCTATCTACGCGTCACATTCCAATAGAATCGGCTCAGCTACAGAAGCGGCAAGTCTTAGATTGGGGATGAAAATATACACGATCAGGAGGCAAGGATTGTGGTCGGACAAAAGTGCATGCGTGTTCAAATATGTGCGAGACGTCAGCCTAGAAAACAAACTGACCATCACGAGCGTCCGCATAAAGTCTTTCCTCATTTTCTCGTCACTTTGTTGAGGCCCAAAATGCAATCTTAGAGATAATATAGGCAGTTTACGGGCATTTTGCTTGATCAAGCAGGGAAAAGTAGCATTACAATTTTCCAGATGTCTTTTCGTGACCTAGGAGAGAGGGGAGCGCTCATGGAATGTATGGTATGATGTGAAGTGAAGTTTTTGCAAGCTTGCGCAGCAAAAGCGTCATTTCACAAATACCTAATTGACCCAGGGTTGCACCATAAGCGGGAATATATACATTCCTGATTTGAATTCTTTGAACTTTTGAAATAAAACACTCTGCCACCTTTAGATTTTGCATTGAAAGCGTACAAACTGTATGTAGCAGCTCAGAGACAAGCTCTCACAGTCATCGCAGCGCCTAGCCACGTCTTGACCACGTGGCAGATCGAAGGTGTGTCTCACTTGGTCGCGCAGCCTATGCTTGTGACTAGCGTCGTCGTCGACCGCCGGGCTTGAGCAGACGTCCAGCTCGTCATCCAAGTACCACTGACAGTGGCTATAAAAACCCACCATTTCGGCCAAGACTTCACCCGCCAAGGCCAGCAGTTCGGTCCAGGGCTTGTTCAGCCTGCACGTGTTTTTTTTCCTAACGCCAGGCGACAGTTTCCGTAGACACTCATAAGGCGAAGCAAACTCCTTTCTGCTCGACCAAATCTTGGCCTCGGGTAAACCAAGACGATGCAAGGCCCACGCACAATGGTAGGTCCAATGCGCCAACTTTTCATCTTTAAGATTGTTGAGCCATGCCTCGCTGTACGTAGCAGGAGGGTCTTTAGCTGGGTAGCTGGCAGGCAGCTGCGGGCCTCCCTTGTGTGGCGAAGGGGAAGCTCGGCGTACCCTTCGGTGCAGAAGGTAAACGTACATGTTGCCGGGCATATAGTGTGCCCACGGCGTGTCGATCCAGCCCAGATTATTTCTGCGATCGCCGTTGGTAGCAAAGGGCACCTCTGGGTTTATGTTGTATTCATCAGTCTTCATGCAGCGATCCAAAAGCTCTGCTCGAAGTTCCCTCACAAACTTGGCTTCCTCGCTACCTAGGCAGGGCCACTGTGCTATGGCGGCTTTATCCACCCGCAGCTCTGACAATGTGAACGAGCTGTTCGTTCTACCAACCTCAACCTCGCCAGGGCTTTCGGCCCAATGCCAAAGCAGGCCGGCGTCCAGGCACGTATAGCCCAGCTGTGGGAGCTTTGCACCTTTCTCGTGCCGTATGTTGACTAGCCCGAACAGTGAGACCGTCAGTGGCAATTTCCTGTGCTCTTTGTTCTCAATTTGGCTGGGTAGAATAAACTCTATGGTCCAGAAGTTCACGCCCTCTTGTATCTCGAGTTGGGTACTTTGCGCCCGTTGTTTCCAGCATTCCGGAAACTCTACCAAGCAGACTAATTGCTTGTAGCACGTCGCAAAACCTGCTGTGAGTTCTAACTTGAAACTATTCTTTGCACACAACATTCATTTCGAGGCATTTAAAGTTTAGAGGGAGTGAGAGCCGGGGGGGGGGGAGGGGGGGGAGGAGGAGAGAAAAAGCACCACTCCCCTCTTCCCCCCCCTCCCGGCTCTCCCCTTGAGCCCCTCCCCGTTTGTTTTGTAGATTCCATCCCAAGAAAATAAGGAGAGGAGGGGGGAAAGAGAAGGCAAGAAACGTGCCCAATGGATACAAAAAGAGATTGGGGATCGCTTGCTAATGAGCTTACCAACATTCTAAATGAGTCACCTGCGTGCGAAGAAAAAGCCGACTGGGAGGAAGAGGTACGCTTGCGCAAGAAATATGCACGCTACGTGCTAGTAGGCGACGCCTGCGGCACCCTTTCTGCCTTACTGCGTGTACTCCGCTCGGTGGATGTCCTGGCGGCGGTGGAGGACGAACATGAGCAAGAGGAGGATTACAGCGAGCTAACTTGGGACCGGGACTGCACCGGAACATGCCTTGTTTTGCTAGGAGGTTTGTCGCTAGAGACCACAGTGTTTGGCTCCGAAGAGTTGAAAGCGCGGCTGTTGCTATGCAGGCTAGCACGACAAGCCCTGAACGTGGATTCAAGGATCTGCATTCTCTGCAACCAGCATGATCTTAAGCTTGTAAGTAAAACGCCGCTCCCCGTGGCTGCCAGGCGCTTGACGCATGAGCATCTCTGCGCAATCATGCAGCTGCGCTGGCTGCGCACGTGCGCAGAGCTGAAGCTGGGCGACGACGGGCTGCTGTGCCGTGTCATGCACGGTAACGACATGCAGGTTCCTTCCCTACAGAAAAAGCAGGTCGTGTACAGCTCAGACCTCCCGCAGGTTCAGGCACGGCTGAACAAGAGTGCCAGAGATTTAGCAGACTTGGTTAGGCCCAGCGTTCTCCTGGCTGCTGCTGCTGCTGCTAGTGCTAGCACAAAAGACGCCGTGCACAAGAAAGTAGTAGAGGAGGTGGCTAAACGCCTGTCCGTCTCAACCAAGCTGACGGCACTTTTGCAGTTAAACTCTGTTGTCGAGGTCGCCGAGTTACAGAGCTCCTGGTCCGATCTTTTACAACACAGCCATGCCAATGTCCTGAGCGTGGTAGCAGGGGTTGAACTGCAGGGGCAAAAACCACGTGGAGACGCAGTCCTTTGCAGCTGGTTTTGTCACCAGCCGGTACTGCTCTCACTAGCTGTCAGCTCTCCTCGGGAGACGTGCTGCGTGATTCTAGAAGACGGAACCTCGGCTCACCTCGCTAACGCTCCCGTATATGGGCAAGAGCAGCAGGCGAGCTGCTCCAGCACCCACGCCACTCCGCTCCCGGCAGAGCACCTGGTGCATCTCGTGCCTGGCTACGGCTCGTGTGTGCGTGTTAAGAGCGCGAAGCCCGCTCCCTGGCCCGAGCTGCAGGCGCCGGGACTCCGCACGGACGCATGGTGCAAAAACAAGGCCCTCAGTTTTTCCGTGGCGCGCAGACAAAAGCGACTGCAAAACCTGACAAGCTGGAAAAATCAGTCCGCTTGCGCGGACTGAGAGGGAGAACAAAAAAAAAGGTGGGGAGGGGGGAGGGACAGGGAGTAGGGCGCGGGGGGAGAAAAGAAGGGAGGGGAGGGCAGAAAGAAAGAAGAAAGTATTGAAAGCCCCAGAAATCCTTCACTTCGTGTAATATTAAAGAGTGTGCATAGGGTCTCATTGGGAAGGGAGGTTGCCGAGGAGCCCAGAGATTACAAAAAAAAAAATGCTCTTGCCGTGCTTGTTTTGTGCACTGGGCATGGCAAAACACGGTAGAAGGTTGGCTGAGGACCGAAGTAGAATCGGTGATAGCTACTTCGTTCGACACTAATCAAGGCTTGGGCGTGGAGGAGGTTGGGATCAAAATTAAAGGACTAGGTTGTTCACATGCTGTATGTCAAGCGAGGGTGCGATACGTGTCCGAAGTGGCTAGTGGACAAATGTTGGAATTCAACCTCGCTGTCCCCACGCCGTACGTCGAGTACAGCGAGCTTACCCTCTCGGGCTTTTCACCGAGCTGGACGAGGTTGGTCCAGCAGCGTTGTGTCTCTGACGGATGACTTTGGCTCTGGCATGCTGGTCCGGAGCGTAGAGGATTTCTTGCGTACGAGCGGGCAGCCCATTGAGCCGGGGGCGGGCGGCGGCGTCAACAGCAGCCTGGCGCCCGAGCTCCGCACTCCAAAGCTGCCCTGGGAGACAGACAACGGAACAGGAGTGCTGGAGAGTTTTGCGCAGGCACAAGCCTTGCTCGAAGAGCAAGCGCAGAATTTGACCTCTGCGCTCGCGCCAGGCAGAAGGCGTACAATATTGCAAGCGACGGCACCGCCCTCGGACCTGCTCAGCAGCGTCAGTTTAGACAGCATCAAGAGCGCGTGCACCGATTACTCGACGCGTTGGCTAGGAATCAGAAATTCCTCATTATACGCCTTAGCGTCGATGGAGCAGCACCAAGCCGGTGGTGGTGGGGCGGGTGTGAGCGCGGTACCTGCACGCAGCAAGCTGGACGAGCTGGCGCGTGACGCGGCGGCGGTGCTGACGGACTGCCTGGCGAACGCGGCGACGGCGACGAGCAGCAAGTGTCTGAGCCTGACGGATTGCGCCGCGAACGAGCTGCAGCACATGCGCTACAACCTGGACTTGAAGCTGTCGAGCGCGTACACGACAGAGCTGTTGTATCTGCGCAATGCCTACACGCGAGAGATACAAGCTTTCCGTGCAGGGGAGGGTTTTCAGGCGGACTGGGAGAAAGCGTTGGAAGCTTACAAAGAACTAGGCCAGCACGCGGACAATGCGTCCGACGAGATCATGGGTTTGCTGGACATCGTGAACGCGAGCGCGACCACGCTGGAGGAGAGGATCCAGGAGATCTCTGACTTTTACAGCAGCACCATCGAGAAGCACGCGCAGCTGATAGCGAACAACAGCGTGCTGGTTAGCCGGGCGGCCTCCGCGGCCCGCTCGGCCGTGGACTCGGCCAAGGACCTGTTTGAGATCCTGGAGGGCACAGCCTACGGCGCGGAGCTGCTGGCGGAGCGCAACAGGATTTACATGCAGACCCTGCTGGAGAAAGCGGTCGGCGCCAGCGCGGTCTGGGGGAGCTTGTCCAAGATGCTGGAAACGATCCACACGCGTGCCGAGACCAAGGCCAGCCTGGTCCGCGCGCTCTTCAGCGGCTTGCAGGACAGCATATCCGATGGCTGGAGCCCGTTGTTGCTCTCCCCCGGCCGCCGTGCGGTAGATCTGTTCGACCCCGCCACCGGCGCGGCGCGCTGGTTCCCCGTGCAGGGCCCCCGCTGGGTGTCGATCCGCCCGCCGGGTCCGGGCGTGGCTGGACGTTGCCCGGGGGTAGCTGGGGTTGCTGTGCTAGAGCGCCACACGCTGTCCCTGCAGTGCAATTTAGTGCCGCTGTCGCTGGAGAAGTACTCGTTCGACTCGGTGCTGCAGACCGTAGTCTTGGTGGGCCCGCGGGGCTGCGGGAACGGGACTTGTTTTTGCAAACTGCAGCGCCGTTGGCAGGTCTTGCTGGACAGCGAGGACCTGCAGCGCCAGCACTGGGTAGCCAGGACCGCGGCCTCCTTTGCCAGCCTGCTGGGTTACAACGAAAGCCTGCCGTCGGTTCTGCAGAGAGCGGAAGACGACGCCGACCCTTGGCTGGGAGAGACGGGCTGGGTCCAGTGCGGGAGCGAAGAGGAGTTGTGGGGGTTGCCGGCCGTTCGCACAGCGCTAGCCGAGGAGTTTTGTGTAGCGGGCTCGGGCTCTGGCCCGGGCTCGGGCGGTGAGTGGGACTGGGTCAGGCAGGGGTACTGCAACAAGACCCGACCGCTGAACGAGTCGTGGGACAGGGCGGGGGTCCCGCCAGGCGCGCGTGGCTTGCTGTTGGGCGCGCTAGACCTGCTGTGCCAAGACCAAACGGGCGCGGCGGCCGCGGCCGGGGGCGTGCCGGAGCCGAGCGCCGCCAAGCTCGGACTGTGGGTCAGTGCTAGCAGCGGGCGCGTTTTCCGGCACTTGACGTGGCCGTACCTGGCCGAGCTGAGCCGCTCTGTCCTCGACAGTCTCTCGCCCAGCCCCGGTGGTCAGAGCAGCAGCCTGAACTCGAACTCGAGCTCAAGCTCGCCCGCCGCCCGTGCCCAGGCCTTTGGCAGGCTGCTGGAGGCGCAGCTGGGAACGGAGTGCCTGGTTTCGCCGGCCAGCTACCGTGCGTGGGTGGGGGCGGCGGGCGGCTCGGCGCTAGGCACGCTGAACCTCGTCCACCGCCATGCGCCGGGCTCGCCCCCGGCGCTACGCCTGCGCACGCAGCTCGTGCCGTACGCCCCGCACGCCCTGGAAAAACTGGAATGCACACAGCACCCCGCGCTGCAGTTTTGGGACGACGCGCTGGCCCATGTGCCCATGATGCGGCGCCAGGGGCAGCAACTCAAGAGCGCGGCGCAGGGCGAACTCCCGACGCCTGTGGCCACGGAAACCAGACGCGGCAGGCGCGAACAAACTTATGGGCTGCAGGGGGCTAGGGGTTCGGTCACGCTTAACGGCGCGGGCGTGGCGCCGGATGCCCGTGCCACAGTCCAATTTCAGATGCAAGAGGATGTGGCGGTGGGGGTGGTGACCTCGCCCGATCTGAGCGAGGTCTGGCTGGTGAACCAACGACGGAGGAACGCAGAGGCCTTTGTGCAGCCCATCGACGACGAGCTGCTGGCCGCCAAGAGCGGCGGCGCCGGCGCGGACGGGCGCGCCATCAGCACCGCCCAGGGCGAGGTGACCCAAGCTTACTGGCGGGACGCGCACGACTCCCTGCTCCGTACCTCGCTGCACTTTCTGGGCTACCCGTACTGCCTCGACAACCCCTGCCCCCTGAGAGCCACCTCAATCGACCCGACCAACGGGCTGGTGACTTCGTACCGAACGGTGCTCGCCGGGGCCGGGGGGGGCGCCCCGCGCCCTATCCCCGGGCCCAATAATACCCACCCCTTTGGCGCCGCCTACAGCTCCTCGCCCGCCGGGCTAGCGCCCTACCTGATCGACCTGCCCGAACGCCTAATCACCCTGTCGCCCAGCCTGCGGGCGCGAGAGGGCACGCCCTTGTACTTGTTTGAACCGGCGCCGGCCGGCGCGGCCGCCGGCGGGGGGGGGGGGGGTGTTGCGCGCGCGCTGCCTGGATGACGGTGGCCGACAACTGGCTCGGTTCGCTTAGCCCCACGGCGCGCGCGCAGTACCTGGCGCAGTGGGGAGGGCTGGCGCGCCTGCCCTTGCGCCGCGACAGCGCAGCCCGCCTGCTGGACGCCGCTCGCAACCCGTTTGCCCGGGGGATCTTTGACCCGCGCGAGGCGGGTCTCTCGCTGGGGCACTTCCAGGCGGAGCTGGAGATCCCGCCACGCCCGGACACCAACGAGCTCTTTGCCGCCTTTCAGGAGGCGATAGCCAGGCCGCTGAACGAGCGCCTGCGAGCCGAGTGGTTGGCCGGCCGCGCGCCCCGCACCGTAGACCTCAAGCTCCCGGCGCGCCTGTGCCGCACCACCAAGACCACGCAGGCAGGGGGGCTCTGCGCCATCCTGCGGCACTACTATGTATTGGCTCACAGACGGTGAGGGCGTTCGTTTCTACCCACGCGACTGGGAGCTCGAGCTGCTGGTCCGACGCACCGTCCCCTTGGCGGCCAACTCGAGCGCCGCGACCAACGACACTGCTTCTTCTGCGGGGCCGCCCGACCCCCTGAAGTACTGCCCCCAAACCCTCGAGCTCCGTCCCGGCACCGGAGGCACGCAGCAGCGAGGGGTCCGGCTAGCCTACACCTCCCTCAACCCTACTACCGTCGGGGCCGGCGCAGTCGGAGGGGGGAGAGTCTCCCCTTGCGCGCTGCAGCTCGAG
>WBZZ01000611.1:0-83104 GCA_019918135.1 Paulinella micropora
CGTCTAGGCGTTTGTGAGTAGGTGTCTCAGTACCCTCTCCACAGCCTGTATCTGTGTCCTCACAAGGAGGCCAGACACCAGACCTCGTAGCTGTTCTTTTTGTTCTCTCTTGAGACAGAGACAGAGTAGGTCAACAGACGTACAAACAAACACTCACAGTTACAAACAAACTTGAAGGACACGAGCGTAGTACTCTACCTTTCAAGTCTGTGCACTTTGTTGCCTCTCAAACCACACACATCAGAGTATTTTTGCAAATCTCTGACTGTCTTTCGACAATAGGTCTGAACAAGTGTCAGACGACAAGTCGACTTCTCAAGGAGTGCTTCTCTAGCCTCTTTGACATTATCTGTATATAGGTCCTCGTACCTCATAACAGATACAACAACAAAAAGAGAAAAAGAAAAGAGGAGTGGAGAAGGAGATCAAACTTTCAGAGAAAGTCGTACAGATTACTTCTTTCTCACAAAAAAAAAACACATAAGACATAGAGGTGAGACGCTCTCTCTCTCTATACTGTCTTTTCGTTTTTTCTCTCTATTCGTTCCTCATAGACGAACAGAGCAATTACGGGGTAGAAACAACTCTGTCTCATCCGTATTCCTTCAGCGTCCATGTCTACTAGGTCTGAAGACTGGCAGGAAGAAGGGGGGAAGAGTGAGCGAACCCCAGGAAACGAAGAGGAGCTCGTTGACCCTCATGCAGAAGGAGGAGATCTGGCACCTTCCTTTGACACAGGAGGAGCAGAGAATCAATGTTTTACTGCGCCTTCCTTTGACACAGGAGGAGCAGAGGAAGTCGAGGAGGAGGAGAAGGGAGGAGAGGAAGCGAGGTTTGTGGCCGAATATGGCAAACTAAGTAAGAAGGAGTTTGAGGAGAAGAAAGGGAAGGATGAGGCATATAAATGGCTATACATTCCCCAAGAAATGCGATGGGGACAACCCTTGAAGAAGGAGGACATCTGTTACCCTCTCCCAAGGCAAGCTCTGCCTCTGGCAGAATTCCTCAGAGACGACGGTGCACAGTTACAGGTGCAACATGTCTCATTTGGGGACAATATGTCTTTACTGGAGCTACTCGACCTCTCATGGACAGTGTTTGAGTGTGCTATACTCTTTGAGTACCAGACTGGAAAGACTGTGCTGCCATGGAACACAAGAGCACTGGCTAGGTTGCTCGATCCTGGTCAGGACATTGATTCAATAAAGAGAGTGGAAAAGGAGTTTAAATTCAGGAATCCAAAAGGACAGATCAATGTCATGGATGTGTCTCTGAAACTTATGGAGGCCAAGTTAGTGGACCTGGGTAAACTCCAACACACCCAGTTTGGCAGGGACCTTCACCCGGCCCTGAGGGAAATAGAAGGCGAAGCTGGAGGGGTGACGAGGATGAAGAAGCTGCATGCGGCCTTGGTGAAGGATGACGCATGGAAGAGGTGGGTCTTCACGAAGGATCATACGATCTTGGAGGGGACGGCCGCACCACCCCCACCAATAAAGCGGGAGAGAAGGAGTTGGCGGAGAAGGCCTTGTTCCTTCGGAAGGCAGCTGAGATCCTGTCTTTTTTTCATCATGCCCAAGAGCTGTATATCAAAGAGCTAGCGGCTGAGAAAGAAAAGAAGGAGATGGAGGCAAAGATTGCATTAGCCAAGGCGGCGGGAACAAAGGGACCGAGATATTCCTCTGGATCTTATATGGCTCCCTCGGGCCGCTCCGCCCCGTCAGCCCACACAGCCCCTTCGGCCCCTGCGACTAGCTCAGCGCCTACCACTGTCATTGTCAACAGTAATGACAAAAAGGACAGACAGGCTATCATACAGGCCTTCCAAAAATATACAAAGTCCGATGCCACTGCTCTGACGCTGTATGCAGAGACAGCGAGTCAGAAGGACACGGATGCGAACCTTCGAGACAAGCTCAGAAGAATTGATGCTTGTATGAAGCAGCATCCAACGGACGAAACACAGGAGTATGAGGCGTTGTACACCTTGTTGGACCCATCAATCCTCACACAAGGGTTTGATGTTGGGGAATACAAGGCGATGAGAGCGGTAGAGGTGGCGGCTAGGAGAGCAGCCTCAGACCTGCAATGCACGGTGCCAGTTGCCGTCCTCTTGCAATACTTTAAAACTCATGGGTATCAGCACCTGTGCACTGGTACTTTGATTGGGTTTGAGATTTTTCAAGAGGTGAACGAAGGGCTGGGCATTGGCACGAGGTTGGCAGCGATCCTCACTGAGGTCAGCGCCAAGTACGGGCTCTTTTATAGCCGGAAGTCTATCATTTTGTACTTCCTGAGTGCTTTGTGTACACGACACCCGAGCAAGCTCGCAAGGATCATACAGTCCTGTCCGACCTTCACGGCGGTGAAGACGGCGGATTTTTTAGAAACGAATATATACGAGAGGACTGTAGCGGCTACTCCGCCGGGCGACCTGTTCAAGGAGGTGCTCGACGCGTGTTCCGAATTGGACACGGCCACCGAGTCATTCTCCAGTGCCGCGACACAGGGGGTTGGAGGTGCTCAAGCAGCACATGCAACTCGAACGGCAGGTCTCAAGAGGGGGAGAGATGAGCCGACGCCGTGCTACCGCTATTTTTCATACATGGCGTGTAAGCATGAGGCACAGAAAGGAGTAGGCAATTGCCTCTTCAGCCACGACTCTCTTGATGATAGGCAGCGAAATCTTTTCCTTAGAGAGCTCGAAGGCATGAAAAAGACCATGTACGCCATGTACAAGAAGGAGTTGGAGGAAGGGAGGTGGAATGCGAATATGGTCTCGGATGCGGAGTTCCGGGAGGCCATCATTTACTTCCTTGACAGAATGAAGAGAAGGGAGAAGAGAGAGACATCGGGCCGATCAAAGGCGCCGACTAGAGGAGGAGGAGAGACGAGAGGATCGTCACGAGGGTCCCGAGGGACACCAAGAGGGGCGGCACCACGAGGACGAGGCTTTCGTGGAAGGGGAGGACGGACCCCAGTGCGCCCTCCCAGAGGACACGGATACTGGAATTATAGCACCAGTTCCAGCTCCAACTACCCCCAGCAAGCTTATACCGCTACGGAGGGGGACGTCAAGACGAAGACACCGGCTCAGGTGAGCGTGTTGTCGTCGTAGACTGACGGGAGGAGAAGAGAGAGGAAAAGAAGAGAGAGAAGGAGATAAAAACTGTTCTTTTTAATCCGACAGTCACAGTTATGCCTACTGTTGATGAACAGGATACGAACGGTTCCGTTCCTCCCAGACGTGAAGGTGGAGGCACACAGCCTCACAAGCCTCAAGGTAAGCACTTGCTAGTTCATCCTTCGAGAGCTAATATGATAAATGATGCGAATAGGAATGCGAAGAAGGCGATGGAGGAGAGGAAGCCGAAACCAAAGGCTAGGTCTCCTCCTACGAAGAAGCCCCGGACCGTACCCCCGCCAAAGGACTCAATAGTCTCTGCTATAGACACGAGTACACTCGGTGTACCAGACTCTGTCCAAAAGACACTCGAGATACCGGAAGCCCCGGAGACTCAAGAAGTTAAGCTGGCGGAAAAGGGGGGAGAACGAGAAGAGGACAAGGAACTTGAGCTTAGACTCAAAACCCTAGAACGAAAAATTCATGTGCTAGCGGCTAGTTTACATAGACCAGACGCGCTATGCTACACTGACCTCTTTTGTGAAACTTTACAAACCACATTAAAAGTTGGTAATGATACGATGGCGAATATTAATATTGTCGGCCAGAAGTTTTTGAATAGTCACCGGACATGGGTGGACAAAAACATTAGAAAAACAAAGGGGACCCTAAAAGGGGTAGGCAGCCGTACGGAAATTACGGGCATCGTCACATTAATTTTCAAATTGAAATCCGGTCGAGTATATCGTGCGGACCTCTATGTTGTCCCCGATTACCACGGTTCAATCCTGCTGTCGTATGACCAATTGGCTACGATGGGGGCTGTGATCGATTGCGCCGCACGGCGGGTGATTTATGGAGTGAAGAATGGAGAGGAGGAGCATATTAATCCGATGACTGCTACTGACTCATACGAGGCTTTTGAGCTGAGTCTAGCAACGGAGAGGAAAAAGTTGGCTTTCGTACATGAGGCAACTGAAGCCTATGTACACCCCTATGTCACAGTGCCGGAGGAACTGACCTGGACCGACAATTGGGAGACGGAGATGCAGGCGTATACGGTTACGATTCCCGCATGGGACAGAAAGTCTATTGATGACTTAGTCGTAGCGCGTAATGAGGAGATAATATGTGTTGCGAAACAGTGCCCGTCGTTGGCCAGATTCGCAGAAGGTGGCGGGGCAGATGTCCATATTACTAATGGCTACTGTTACCATGCGAAGGTGTCAGATGAGAAGAGAGAGGCGTTTGTGCCAAGGAGGAAGGGGCGTATCCCCGATACTCCAGCGGATGACATTAAAACTTTTATCACGAACTTTTGGGGCGATGTGCCTACCTGGCCGCGCTCATTAACTGAAGTGAAAAAGTGTCTACGGACTCTATTTGAGAGTGACAAGCCGTATACTGTCATTCTGCCATACAATGAGAAGGCGATCTGGGCACAGGAGATAAGGGACCGGCTTATTGATCATCCTATACCTGTTCCTTCTCGCAAGCAACAGTTAGTGGTGGCTTGTCGACTCGGGTCTCGGGAGCAGAGCAGTGCATACAAGCAAAAGCTCAGAGCCCAGGACAAGTTGAAATTGATACCTCAAGCTTTCACATGCTTTGATGGTTTCTACACCCGTAAGGCTCCGATACAATACGCGAACCTTATTGATATGCTTGTCGGACTCGGTCATGATGATGAGCCGGACACAGTCACGTATGAACGGATGGGACAGGACGATTTGTCCGAGGAAGATTTAAGTTACGGAGGAGGACTTAGCGCCCCTCAAAGAACATAAGAAGATGTCGGAGGAAGATTTCCAAGCGGCGGCGCGGAAAATTTTAGAAGAAGGAGTGGGTTCGGAGAGAGAGAAGGAGCTTCTCAAAGCTAAGATGGAGGCGTACAGAGAAATTTTCGACCCTCCTCGGGCAGGTGGTGTAAAGTCGGAGGACTTCACTGCTGTCATTTACAAGATACCGGGTGCGGAGCCATCTCCGGCACCACGGAGGGCAAATTTGAGCATACATGAGGCAAAAATAGCGGAGGAGAATGTGAGACAGTTGCTCGATGAGGACTTTATTGAGAGATCTACATCTCCAATTGTCTCTCAACCGAAAATCGTCCCTAAGCCAGGAGGAGAATGGAGCTTGACGATCAATTATGCCCGTGTGAATAAGGTGCTAGAGGAAGAGAGAAATCCTCTGCCGACCTTAGAAGAGGGCAGAAGAGTGCTGCGGAATGCTAAATTCTATTCGGTCATTGACCTTAAGAACGGCTTCTGGCAGATACCACTGGACGAGAAATCCAGATGGCTGACTGCATTCGTGGTTGGTATGGAAATATACCAGTGGAAGTGCTTCCGATGGGACTCAAACAGGCCCCGGGGCTCTTTCAGAAGGCGATGCAGAAGATGCTGAGTGGTCAATATGACGACCAGTCGGAGGATGGTTTTATGCGAAGGAGAGGACAGAAGGCGGGAGAATATGCATTTTGTTACATCGATGACATCATCGTATACTCTAACACAATGGAAGAGCATATCGATCACTTGTCAGATGTCTTCAGGCGCATCGAAGCTTTTGGCCTGAAATGCAACCTAAAGAAATGTCAGCTTGCCAGGACAAGTGTGACGTATTTGGGTTACGAGATTTCTCATAATAGGGTCTCGATATCGCGCGAAAAGAGGGAGGAGATCATGAGTAGACAGTTGCCAAAGAATCGCACGGAGTTACACTCTTTTCTTGCGATGGCACAGTACTACAGCCAGTTCATACCCGATTGGGGTGCAACTCGGGCTAAGCTGGAGAAGATGATTGATTTTGGAGACTTTGAGAAGTGGGATGAGGAGGCTTTGCAGGCGTTTAATACGCTCAAAGATATCATTTATAAAGATCCCAAGGACGGCGGATTAGTACTTATGATGCCCGACTTTACGAAACCGTTCGTAGTCGACACGGATGCATCTAAGTTTGCGATTGGCGCGGTGCTGCAACAAGAACATGAGGAGAAAAAGTTGCGTCGATCATGTTTATTAGTAGAAAGCTGTGTGCGGCGGAGCGAAATTACTGCACGCGACAGAGGGAGGCGTTGGCAGTAGTATGGGCTCTCAAGAGGCTCAGAGAATACTTGTGGGGAGGACCTCTATTCACGGTTAGGACCGATCATCACAACCTTCTTTGGTTAATGAATCATGAACAAACCGGCCGTTTGGCGCGGTGGCAAGCTTTCTTGTCATGTTTCAATTTCACGATGGTCTACTTACCGGGAAAGCGAAACGTAGTCGCTGATAGCCTTTCTAGGCTAGAGTTTCAGTCGGAGGTGTCGGCTCTCGTATCATCAGTGGAGATGATGGACCTGTCCACGGACAAGGTATACGAGGTGAGCCACATAGAGGCGATGCAGATGGCAAGAGGCGTTCGTTATGACCGCACGGGTCTACGATAGTCCTCAAGGCCCGGAGCATGGCATATGCTGTGAGGCGCATGTTCTCGAAGACGCTGAGTGGTCTTATGAGGCATACGAGAACGCGAAGGCGAATATAAAAGAAGAGGAGGAGACGACTGAGGTCTGTACTGAACCTCCACAGGAAAATCGAAGCGAGCTTGATGAAGACCCAGAAAGGGTAGGAGTAAGGTTGGAGGACGGTACTATTCATATCGCCTCGCCTACCGCGTGGAGGCAGCAACAGGCGACGGATCCGGAGTTCAAGGAGCTCATAACGTTATACAAGAACCCTAATGAGCTTAAAAAGACTCCACAGATCAAAGATCAGATGAAGGAGATGGCGTGGAGAGATGGGCTATTGTGGTACAAGGGCCAGCATGGCAAATTTGCATCACAGCCTGACAAATGGACTCTCTGGGTACCAGAGAAGTTGAGGCGCTTTATATATGTCGCAGCCCATAACTGCCCCTTACTGGCACATCCGGGTCGACAAAGAACTCATTGGTTCATAGCGAGGCGATTTTGGTGGAAAGGGATGAAGAAGGAGATAGACAGAGAAGTAGACGCATGTATCCCATGCAAAACCACAAAGACACCGTTGAAGGCGAATTTCGGCCTGATCGGTACATTCCCGTTACACGCCGGGATGTTTGAATTCTTACACATCGATCATGTGGGACCTTTCCCCGAATCGGCCGAAGGGTACAAATACCTTCTTACTGCGATAGATCGAGCCACCAATTATGTCTGGGTTGTTCCTGTTAAGGACGCTACAGGCAAGACAACTGCGGAGGCTCTGATCGATAGGATCGCTCGCAGATCGGAGTGCCTAGAAAGATATGTTCTGATCGAGGTTCTGACTTTAATAATGAAGTCATCGACAGACTATCTAAGTACTACGGGATGAAATGGCAATATGTTACTGCCTATAACCCGAGAGCGAATGGCAAGATCGAGCGGGTACATAGACCTCTCAAAGCCTCGCTTAAGATGTACTGTATGAAGAAGGAGAATCAGAGAGCCTGGGTGGAGGCAGCACCTTCATTTGCCTTTGCAATGAACTGTCTACCCTCATCGGCATTAGGAGGAGCCAGGAGCTCAGTCTCGCCATATCAATTGGTTTACGGCCGAGAGCCTAATATCCCAACCTCACTTCTGCATCCAAAAGACACTTGGGCAGATGAGGATGAGTTGTTCGGGATGAGACTAAGAGCGAAGATGGAGGCGGAACAAATAGTTGCGGCGCACAGGGAGGCGGAGCGCAGAAAGACTGACGCACAAGGAGTGCGACAAGCGCACTTAGATCAAGTCCGTTTCCAGGTTGGGGATATTGTACTCTTGTACCATCCTCAAGTCCCTAAGGGGGTTAGCTCTAAGCTGTTTACCCACTGGAAAGGACCATACCAGATCATGGAACAGATGGGACCTCTGAATTATAAGATCAGGGGTAGAGGGAAGGTGCAGATTGTGAATGTTCGAAGGCTGATCAAATATGACCCCTTCTTACTTGAGGATGAATCCGTTGAGGAGGCGTTGAAACGGATGAAGGAGGACTTCAAAGAGGTACCGCCTATACAGAAGGAGGATACCTTAGAGGAGGAGAATGCCTATCGGGCACCTGTCACGGAGAAGGAGGAGACCGAGAAGGAGAGTAAGGAAGACTCAAACCGCAAAAGCGCGGCGGGGACTCAGTCTAAAGCCCCCATAGTCCGCGGCGGTACGAAGGAGAAGTTCACGGAGGCGCAGAGGAGGAGAGCGCAAAACGATCTCATCTTCGACCAACCGAGGAAGGTGGCAAGGTCGACGCGAGCGACGGATGTCCATGGAGGAGGAGGGGAGAAGGACACTAACCCGAACGCGGGTAATGTGGACATTCGACATGTGCGATGGAAGGAAGGAGAGGCGATTGCGGCCATCAAGTGGGTCCGAGACGCTTTTTATCTGTTGAGACCGGCAGAATCTCATGTTGCCCATGACACTCTCTCAGATCTTTATCTCATGCGAGCTGTGGCGGTCCCGCAGACTACACGGGCAGCACGGACATCGAAGAGATCCTTAGCAGCAAAAACGATGCAACCGGTACTCCATTTTTGGAGAAGCATGGACCCTGTTGAGGATCCAAAAGCTAGACAATATTTACCGGTGTACAAAGACGCGAAATATCTCGAGACTTGGGATGATACTATTACCCCTTGAGACAAAGACCACACTGCGTGGACTATTCAGTCACTGCCTAGGGGAGTGCTTGACATTCCTTTTGACTTATCATTGGGCGCCATCCCTAACAAAATATGGGACATTCTTGAGGAGTCAGAGTTTGACTTGACTTTTGTTGGCGGCCCGCCACCTGGCAAAGGGGTTCGCGCAAGGCGACGAAGGCAGTAAGTGACATTTTTTTCTTTTATCACGCGTCGGACATTGAAAGCTGCATGTGGATTAATCTCATAGTGCCCATGTCAGATCATGTCTTATTAAAATATTTTTATACCATTGTTGTTACTTGGCATTTTTATCGCAAAATATGAGTGCGAGGGTCTATCGGCAAATGGATACGACACCGTATAAGGGGATCGCTTGTGAGTTTAGCGATGGTGTTCCTGGTACGACCCTGCTTCAAGTATCCAGGGTGATGTTCTCAATAAATGTTCTCATAGTAGACATATTAAATTTTTTCTTTGGATATACTTAATATCGTCATACCAGCACGGTCCGTCTCTACTTGTGTCGGCATATCGCATGGTCGGGCTCACTCACCCCGGCTTTGGATATAGTTATTAGGTCTGGCCCCCTAGTACTATATTAAGGTAACCGATTGAATACGAGGTCATGTTATTAAAAGACAATGTATTTACTGATCGGAAGTGTTTTTGGAGAAGGAGAAAAATTATAACGCTGCTTTTATTGCAATAGTAATACTATTTGTTCTTGACAAACTGCCTCAGAATTAAGTTACGAGGGGGACAACAAGTGTGGAAGGAGGAGTTTTTATTTACAAAAACGAGGCTGGAGATTTATAGTTGACTCGTGTCTGGCGTATGCGTTTTATTTATCCACTGCACCGTCTATCCGTGGGTTAATGCACTTAGTTGCGACACCCCGTAGCGTTTGTGCAGAAAAGAAATCATCAATTATATGACGAAAATATTGCATATTTCCGTCATAAAAACGGGAAGGGGTACTGTAGGCATCACCCCCCGGATAGCCGGTAAAAAGTACCCTTTTTCTGGTGTCAGGTGCACCTAGTTTTTTCCCATTATTTTCAATATCGTTTGGCCGGATTTGACCTAATGCCATTTTATCCTTGGTCTGTTGCCGTTTTCTTTTCGGCTTCACTGAGCTAATATAACGAGACATCATTCTCTTTTGGGGATTTGTGTCTGGTTGTATTACCGACTTTTTATTGAGCTATCTTCGGGGATTGTAACATTTTTACTCGGAAGGTACAGGGAAGAACAGAGGACGATCTTATCAAAGCCTGCCTATATCGTCACCGTGGCAACTGAAGTCGCCGCTAACAAAGAACCTGCACCTAGTATTTACGTCGGTTCCAGACATTGGGCATTAATTAGACACTTTCTCCTCAGTCGCCTTATACTCATTAGATGATTACTTAATTCTAGTACTATATTAGTAGCCTACGGTACTACTGAGTTGTTACTCGATTCAAGTATATATATATTAGTATTCAGGTTATTACTGAGTTCTTAATGCAGTCATTTTTAGTACTTGTTCTGGTCACGGTACTGGTGGCATCAGCCATAGTTTTTTTAATAGGCCGTGACCGTCTGGGGTACTGCGCTGCTATTATATACATTTTTTACACATATATACATATCCGTACGTTACTACCAATATTATTAATACCGTCGACATTCAAGTCAAGCAAGCACACAACTTTCAAAGTTTAATTTTATATTGTACGATTTTTCTACTACAATTTTCGATGAAATCCGTATTTTGTAGTAGTTTGTCAATTGTTCAAACTGACGGAAATTAAAAAATGACCGCCAGTGCCGGGACAAAACTTCATTCATACTCACCGTTAATATTATTGATAATATTTTTTAAATAACAGAAATCGTGTCACTGTAATTATTATAATATTAATATAAATATATTGATTTCATGATATGGAATTCATATTATATATATATATATATATATATATATATATATATATATATATAATGAAAACTTGAACTCTGCAGCTATTTTCTAATGTTTTCATTATGAATCATCGGATCTTCGATTTCAGCCTTGATCTCCTGACCTCTGTAATATATATTAATAAATTGGGAGCAAAGCCATTCATATACATATGAAAACATTAAATCATGAAATCGCATCATAGTCTCTGACTGTCCTGAGGCTGTATCGAATTAGATTAAGGTATGCACTTCTGGTATTCTGCCGCTACTTTCACACGATCTACTGCTGCCGCAAATGCTCGGTAAATCTCTTGCAAGAACGTACCATCTCCTCTGTTTGCACGCATGAATTGTTTGACGTTGTGAAACACAAGCTCGCAAGGGTTGAATTCAGGTGAATATGTTGGCAAAAAAACAATTTGCTATCCAAGGCGTCGAAAAGAGCAAACAAAAAGGGAGTATCATGCCCAGGAAGAAAAAGTAATACCGCTATGAGTCTGAGACTCCAATAAAACTGAGCCAGTTGTAGTTCGAAAGGTGTCTTTGAAGTTTAAGGATTGTCTTTCGGAGAGTCTTCATCGGCTTGTTTCTTTTTCGTAATTTTTTTCTCAGGACAAAACTTTTGAGTATGCCCTATGCTTTTACAGCTATAGCAAGTGAAATTGAGCCACCACTCTGCTGACCGTCCGTAGGTTCCGTCTGTTTGCCCTTTCCCTCTTTCGCTTCCTTTCGAACGTTGTTATCGTTTGTTTCTGTCACAGACTGCTGTGGCCACACTTCGCTATATTGGTTCGCCAAATATTCAACGCGCTGTGACCACACTTCATTATATTCGTCCGCCAAATATTCAACGCCTCTGTATTGGCCTGCTTCGGTTACAGACCACCGTGTACGCATGAAACGCACCACCCATTCCAAAAGCGGCTCACTGCGCTGGTTCGAAAGAGGTGGCAAAGGATGAGCAGATACAACGGGATACAGGAATCTGCCTATCTTTGCGAAGTAATGTGGATCCTCGATTTAAATAGACGATCAAATGCGTCGCGTCTGATGGCATCCAGGTTCTTGTACTTTTCGTAATTCACATCGGCAATACACTTTCCATATATTTTTTTAACTTCCTCGTCAGTGAGATCTTTGCGTGGAAGCTTTAGCTGCTGCGACTTGCGCAATAAGCGGATATAGGAAGCGGGCTTCAAAAAGAACATCCGGTCGGTGCGAAGAGCAAGTTTGTGTTCGCTGTCAGCCAAAAACTCCTCAAAGTCGGGGTCAGCATACCGAATTTTGGTTATAATTTTGCCAGTTGCACTCACCTTCACGTCAAATCCGATCGCGATGCAGTTGATGTCGAATGTTCTGATCAGCCCCTCAAGGCTGAGGTTGCTCATTTTTATCAGGTTGACCTCCGAAGGAACTCCATCGATTTTAATTTTCGTTGGATTCCCAACCATTTGTGGGCGTGCGGCAAGATTGCACACACCTGCGGAAAGCTTTGGCTCAACAAAGTCTCCATACCAAACGTCGATGTCGTTGTAAACCAAACGGAGTTGACTCGCATGTTCCCGTGCAACTAGCAGGAAAAGAACCGGCAACTATAAAACGAATAAAAGGACCTGTTTCTTGTTTTTTTGAAAGCTCTGCCCCTATGCGACGAATCACATCGTCGAGAAACATAACCAAGTCTCTGTCGCTTGCTTGGTTCAGAAAATTTATCTGAGCAAACAGAAGAACAACTAATGGTCGGCCCGCCACAGATGATACATGTGTCATAACATGACATGCCATTACATTACATCACGTCACAAACCCCCCCCCCCCCCCCCCCCTCTCCACCACCACCACCACCCTTAAAGCTTTCCGAAGTTGTGTTGACTCAACGGATAGTATCATACACACATGCATGCAGTCTCAGTACTAGTGCACAGTGCGTTTGTGCTCCTGACATGCAGCAACCTTTGATGACTCATACTGTAACGTTGTTATTCAATTTGTTTGTTCTATTTCATTTTGTAAGTACGTAATGTAATGTAATACAAATATAGTGTAATGTAATGCAGTGCATGCGCAATTAATGTAATGTAATCTAATATAATTTAAAGTAAGGTAATGTAATGTTATGTTATGTAATGTAATGTAATGTGTGTATGTGCGTGTGCACTGGTGTATATGAGACTTACAATATATATGCATGCTATATGTTTCATCACAAGAGAACACATGCTACTACCCGAAATTTTAGGTATGATTTCCATTTTCGCAAATTGATTTCCACGAAATCAGTCTGTGGGGGGAAATGGTGTAGGTGAAGGGGGGGGTGTTTGGAGTCGTGAATCCCTTCAGCTGGAGACTCAGGAATACTGTTTTTTCACTGTTCAGGAGCGACATGGTCCGTGGTACTTATTGCGATGCTTTTTGGGCTGTGTTTGCCACGACGTCACAAGTATTTTGCATGGTAAGATGATAGGTTAAGGAGTACTGGTCGTGTGTGCTTCTTGTTCCTTGTGCTTGGCCAATGTTGTGCCCGAGCAATTTGACGCGTCTGTGAAGACATAGTTGAACATGCCATTGGTGTAGGAAGGTTGAATGCGCGTGTAATTGCTGGATACGAGCTTTTGTTGTTCTTGTCTGAAAGGGGGATTTATGTACGAGTGCTGGGGTTCGATGTGTAGGCGTGCTGTTGGTCTGGTTTGCTCTCCTATGCAATGTTAGCACCTCCCATGATATATATGTATGTTTACAACACTCACACAGCAAGTCTAGTTACGTCAAGCGGGACACGTATTGTTGGATAAAGCATTCAGCAGTGCGGCCGTACGCGTCTAGGGCGGAGTTTTCATTTATTCTATACTCTTCTTTCTTCTTTTCTTTGCTTTACAATACTATTTCTTACATCTAGTCTGCAAATATTGGGGTTTCTGTGCATGTGTGTACATATACGTGCATGTAAGTATCAGTGAAAATGTATGTCTTGATGTGCGTAAAAATCTATACTTGTACGTACCCGTAGTGTACCAGTATGTATGTACCCATGCGTGCCTATATGTATATATGTTGCATACATATACATACATGATACTTTGATACATTACACGTGAATTAATATTGTCATGTATGTCTGTGTAAGTTTGGACGTATTTCTGCGTGTATTCATACTATTTTTTGCATGCTTTTGTGCATTTCTCTATGTACATATGGCATGTATTTCTGCATGTATGTACATGTACGTATGCAAGTGTTAAGTACATTCCTCTGCATGCGCATTTCGGCCGGGCAATCAATCTGATTTCAAACTTCTCACTCACCCTACGAGTGGAAATGTTCCATTTATTAATTTATTAAACAGAAATACATGCCATCTGTACATAGAAAAATGCACAAAAGCATGCAAAAAATAATATAAATACACACAGAAATACGTCCAAACTTACACAGACATACATGACAATATTAATTCACGTGTAATGTATCAAAGTATCATGTATGTGTATGTACGCAACATATATACATATAGGCACGCATAGGTACATACATACGGGTACACTACGGGTACGTACAAGTGTAGATTTTTACGCACATCAAGACAAACATTTTCACTGATACTTACATGCACGTATATGTACACACATGCACAGAAACCCCAATATTTGCAGACTAGATGTAAGAAATAGTATTGTAAAGCAAAGAAAAGAAGAAAGAAGCGTATAGAATAAATGAAAACTCCGTCCTAGACGCGTACGGCCGCACTGCTGAATGCTTTATCCAACAATACGTGTCCAGCTTGACGTAACTAGACTTGCTGTGTGATTGTTGTAAACATACATATATATCATGGGAGGTGCTAACATTGCATAGGAGAGCAAACCAGACCAACAGCACGCCTACACATCGAACCCCAGCACTCGTACATAAATCCCCCCTTTCAGACAAGAACAACAAAAGCTCGTATCCAGCAATTACACGCGCATTCAACCTTCCTACACCAATGGCATGTTCAACTATGTCTTCACAGACGCGTCAAATTGCTCGGGCACAACATTGGCCAAGCACAAGAGTAGTATAATATCGTTTTTTTAAGGTCGTTTTTTCGTGCCTTAAAACGACGCTTTTAAAAACGATTAGCCCTTCCTATTGATTTGGCGCACAATCAATACAAGAGCACAAAACACCCCAAAGAGCCCTCCACACGAGCACTGAGAGAAAAAATAAAAGATGACCGAAAAACCCTTATTTAATAAAATAAGCCCCTTTTTGGAAAATGGACTTTTCTTACAACTCAAGTGGGACAACCCAATTGATAGAACCTTCATCACCGCCAACCTTCTTGGTCAAGGCTGACAGCGAAGGAAAGACGAGAATTTCCTCCTCCTCCTTACCAAGAGAAGCAAGAAAGAAATTTTTCTTTCTGGGGTTTTTCATGGTTTCATCTCTTTCAACCCACGCGAACGAATAATTATCAGTTCTCTGCGCGGGGTTTCGAACGAAATATTTTCGCTCGGCATGAAAAGAAGTTATTTTTTTTCCTATCAAGTTGAGCGAATTCCCTTGGAACCCTAACTATCTTTGGGTTCTTAAACTCCGCAGAGGCTTCAGGTTCAAGCTCGCCCCATGGCTTCCAAAAACCTACAATCATATTAATTATCATTAAAGAGATTACAATAGAGTTAGGACGTACCATCCCCAGCGATGTTGATTTCGCCGAGTTGGTCTGCTACTTCATTCGGCTCTCCCATATTCTATTACACACACCAAAAAGCATGTGTAATAGAAATTCCTTTGAATTAGGGTGAGGTGTTAAACCCCTTGGTTTTTAAGAAAACCATTTGATACAAAGTCTTTTTAATCCGAGTTGCTACTAACACTCTCGGTTCTATAGACTCTGTGCATGTTTCTATTGTGTTCTCGTTTAATGTTAATACTATCATTTACGTGCTCGTTAATACCATCGCTTGAATATTTGTTAAACGAAGCATTAAACGATAAATGCTCGTTCTCAATACCAGCAATAATATTATTCATGACAATTGCGGAAAGTTGTCCGCGATTATCTTTTTTCCATCTATAGAAATTGTCTAATTCTTTGCTTTTTTTTCTGTTCCAATCTTTTCTTTCTCAAGCGAGCGATTTTATCTTCATCTACTTCATTACTTTCAATACTTAGTCGTTGCAGCATCTCATTAACCGCTTCTAGTTTTATTATGTCTGGTTGTTTCTTTTCAACGAGACGAGCGATTTCTTTGTCAATTTTAGAATTCTTTCTTCGCATATTATTTTATCCTTATTTAGTCTATCCTTACTAGTTCTACGAATTTCATATTCTTCAAACCAATCTGTTTTAGTTTTGGTTCTGCTTGGAATTAAGTCCATCTTTTTGCGACACTGCGACAAAAAAGCGAAATTCTGTCGCAACCTCTGCGACACTGCGACACCGCCGTGTTTTGGTGTCGCATGGTGATATTCCGGAAATAGAATTTTCTAGAATTTTCTTTTTAAAAATAGACTGGTGGCAATACTTCAAATACCATTTTTCCTGTATCACGAGTAGACCTTCGCTATTGGCAGACTAATGGGTTCAAAATAGTTATTGACATTTTAGGTTGCGGGTTCAATTCCAAAGGAAGTTTGCTAATAGCAAGTAGTCTTTTATTTTTTTTTGCTTATAAATCCAATATTACCTTTGCCTTTTTTTCTCTCTTTGAAGTCCTGATATTCTCTGGTTGAATGTCTTCCCTCTTAAGTAATTCTTTTGTCTTTTTTTCTTTAATAACTTCTTTGGTTTGCTCTTTCATATCTTTTTCTTCGTCAATTGGTTTATTAAATTCAGTTTTCAATAAATCACGTGGGCTTACCAACTCATCGTTATTTAATATAATTTTAAACCCTTTTCGTCCTTTGACTTTATAAATAATTTTGCTGAAAGTCTTACCGCCTTTTGAAAAAATATTCCTTTTATTTTCTTTTCTTACATCATCGCCAACATTGAATTCATTAATAAGGTTATCACGTGTGATTTTCTGTTTATTTTTATCTCTTCTAGCAAAGACATCCACAGGTTTGGCTTGAATTCCTCTATGAACTTTATGATTGTACGCATTGACTAAGTCTTGAATATAACTTACCCAGTCAAAATTTCTATTAGTTTCAAATAAAAGGTCAAGCCATCTCCTAATACTTCTTATCACTCTATCAACAACCGCAAGCGCTCTATGGTCGCCAACTTCAACGACATCGTGTTTAATCCCATTTTCAATAAAATAATCACGAGTAGCACCTTTATATTCTCCTCCGCTGTCAGTTGTAATTGACTTTGGTTTATAAGGTATAGATTTCAAAGCATAATATACTTCTTTTGCTGTTTTATTTTTTAGTGGAATGATTATTAAAAATCGGGAATGGCAATCAATCCAAACAAGCATCCAAGCATAGCCCTTATTGCATTTCTTATCTTTTATCTTACTCATATCCGCTAAGTCAAGAAAGACTTGGTCTAATGGTTTATCAACCCATATCGTATTCCATATTTTTGGGTTCTTTTTCTGGTGGTGAATTTCAAGTGCTTCTTCTTCTTTTGTTTTAACTACTTCTCCCGTCGGTGTGTCCTCTAATTGGCTATCAGCATTTTGATTATTAATAATTGTATGTTTATGGTCTAAATCAGGCATATTATATACAATGAGATTTTCAAAATCCGATGTTAAGAATAAAAAATATAAAGTAATTAGTCCTAAAGGTAAGGTTATTAATTTTGGAGATACTAGATATCAGCATTATAAAGACCGCATAGGACTATATTCACATTTAGACCATTTAGATAAAGTAAGAAGAAAAAATTATAGAGCAAGAGCAAAGGCTATAAAAAATTCAAAAGGTGAATTAACTTATAATAATCCAGAGTATGCGAATTATTATTCTTATCACTATCTCTGGTAATATCTAAAATTTAAGAAACATCCGTGAGACATCATCACTTTTTTCTTTCTTAGCACCTGAAGACTGATTATATACTTTTACACTCACACTACTAGACTTTTTTCCTTTCCCCTTCTTAGGCTTCGGTTCTTCTTCGTCGCTACTTTCGCTTTCACTTTCTTCACTCTCTGGCTCAGGCTCTGGCTTCTTACTCTTCTTCGCTCTCTTAGTTTCCGCTTTCGCTCTTTTGATTTTCATTTTCGCCATCTTTTCGGCAATGATATCAGTGAAATCAACCTCATCTTCGCTCTCACTCTTCTCCTCTGGGCTATCATTATCATGTTCAGCAATAATATCATTAGCCAAGTTCTTTTCTTCAATTTGTTTTATTCGTTCCTCCATATCTTCATCTTCTTGCTTTACAGCATTTCGGTATTGCGCCAAAACATTTTTAGCATGTTCCATCTTTCGTTGTTTCGCTTTCGCTTTTATTCCTTCCACAGCACTACCCCAGTTCTTACGACTTGCTTCAGGGGATGGCATTCTATGCCAAGATTTTTATATTTTTAGTATTTACAAATTAATTATTTATTATAATATACAATGGGTAGTCAGTACAAAAGTTTATTAGGCCTTAATGAGTTGGCTGTTGATAGTCTAAATATACTTAACTTAGACTTAACGAACACAAACATAGTAGGCTTAAACACTGATAGAGTGCCAGAAGATGCCGACCCGATAAATCTTTATTTCACTGATAACCGCTTTGATACACGGCTCTCTTTAAAATCAACAACTGACATTAAAGAAGGAAAAAATTTATACTATACAGAGCAACGAGTAAGGGACAACGACGAAGTCAAAGCCTCAACTCAACACCGCTCCAATACAAGTAATCCGCACCAAACCAGTCTATACAATCTCATAGACACAAACATATCCGCACCAGTGGTCGGGCAATACTTAACATATAATGATGTAGATGGTAAATGGAGAAATACAACAATCGGCTCAATTGATACACTCACAGATGTGGTCATAACCGCACCGATAGCGATGAATAGTTATCTTACATATAACTCAATCAACTGGGTAAATAAAACCTTTCCGATAAATGTTGATGAATTCGGCAATATTAGTATGGGCGGTAATTTGAATATAACAGGAGTTAATTTACTAAATACGAAAGATGTTGATACTTGGATATCTGAGCACGAAGACAATAATGATAAAGTGTCAGCAGATGGTTCAATTAATACACACAGCGATGTGTTAATTACAGCCACACCCGCTGATAACCAACTGCTCATTTATAGCACAGGGCAATGGAGAAATGTTGCTTCACCTTTTCTTAGATTGGATGGTCTCGCCACGATGTTTGGAGATTTAAATATGGGAGGTTTTAATGTAGCAAATGTCGGTAATGTTGATGGTATTGATGCTTCCGCTCTTGACACTTCGGTGGTTAAACTAACAGGAGACCAAACCATAACAGGAAACAAAATATTTACTACTTATTTGGGTATAAAAGATTCAAATCCATTAAACACTGGTAAGTTATTCTTCAATTACAACAATAATATGGGTTCTATTTATTCGTCGGAGGTAGGTGGAGCAACGGGATATCCACTAAGGATTGTTGGTTCTTCCATACTTCTTGCTTCTACAACGGGGAGTGGAATAACACTGACAGGCAATGTTTTAAATTTTAGTGGCACAACAGCAATCAGCGGACTTCCAGCACCATTCTATGACACCGATGCTTCAACGAAAGCATATACTGATACGAAACTAGCAAAGGACGGCACAGTGGCTATGACGGGCAGTTTAAATATGGGTGGTTTTGCTATTACAAATGTTGGTAATGTTGATGGTGTTGATGTTTCTGTTCTTGATACTTCGGTGGTTAAACTAACAGGAGACCAAACTATAGCGGGTATTAAGACATTCAGCAGTATAATAAATGCGAGTGCGGGTATTGATATGAAAAGCCAAAGCATAACAAATGTGAATTTGGTTGATGGCGTGGATGTTTCTACTCTTGACACTTCGGTGGTTAAACTAACAGGAGACCAAACCATAGCAGGGAATAAAAAATTTACATAAGTTTTAGAAGTAAGTGGTTCGTCCAATCCTACTACTTTTGATGGTATTGGCATCGCCTTTGATACAAAAATAGGAATGATTGCCGCACAAAAGACAGCAACAGCGACTTGGTATCCGATACAAATAACGGGTTCGTATGTAGAGTTATATTCAGGTAATAATGTAATTATAACCGCAACTGGCACTACACTATCTTTGAATAACAACAAAATAACAAACTTAGCCACACCATCAGCAACAACGGACGGAGCAAACAAAAGTTATGTGGATACATTAGACGGGCAAAATGTGAAACTAACAGGAAACCAAACCATAGCAGGAATTAAGACATTTAGCAGTGGTCTTGAAATAACAGGAAATTCAATCAATTCAACAACAAAGGGCACATTTATCGTTTTCAATTCTACCAGTAATATTGGGTCAATTGCTAGTTTGGATATGAAAACAGCAACATATTAAAACTTTGAAATTTCTGCGAAAAAAAAAAGTTTTATTATTGACGGGACGATAGTCGGTTGGGTAAATGCTTCGGGGCTAGATTGTAATAGTAGCAAAATAGCCAACCTTGGAACTCCGACATTAGCAACGGACGGAGCGACAAAAGGGTATGCGGACACATTGGACGGGCAAAATGTAAAACTATCAACAGACCAAACCATAACAGGAAGTAAAACATTTAATGGGGCGAGCACTACGATAAAATATCTAACTTTAACGAACAATGCCGATTTTAATAATCAAACTATCACTAATGGTGGAAATATAACATATAATGGGGCAAGGATATTAAACCAAAATGGAGGCGATATATTCTTTTCACAGACATCAGGAGATTATCAGTATTTCTTATTTACTCTAAATACCGCTACAAGCGGAACCGCGAACCAACTAGGTTATGTATTTACGAATGTAGCATCTGATGTAAAAGGGGCGGGACTTTATATTTCAAAACTGTTGGATAATAAAGTGCTTCGTCTGACATTGTCCGTTTTAACAATGCTGGGGGTATGCGGTTTTATGGTGCCTTAGATATGAACTCAAACAATATAACAAATGGCGGAACAATAACGGGAACAACAATTACTTCAACCGCGGGTATATCAACGACGACACTAACGGCGAGTGGATTAATAACGGCAAATGCGAGTATATCAACAACAACGGCAACCGCAAGCGGATTGATAACGGCAAATGCGAGTATATCAACAACAACGGCAACAGCAAGTGGATTAATAACAGCAAACGCTGGGATTACATACACTGGCACACTAACGTCAGCAACAAATACAAGTGGAGCGAAAATAGGAGTTCAGGGAATAACAGACGGAACAAATGCAAAAGGAATATTTCTATGGGATACTACTAATACGAGTTGGGGAATTTATGCAGCATCTGGTGGGGCTCTAAACACTAGAAGTTTGGCAAATGGTTTGGCGGTTTCTCTGGAAATGATTTTAGTTCGTATAGTTTTCGGTTTAGGGTTGCTAATGATGCTACGATGGGTTTTGTGTGGGAGAATTCAGCAGAGCAATTGTTAATGTCATTAAAAGGAGCAAACGGGACATTATGGACAAAAGGATTGATTACGGCAAATGCGGGAATTACATACACAGGCACACTAACAACGGCATCAGCATCAACTAATGGGGCGAAAATAGCAATTCAAGGACAAACAGACGGAACAAATGCGAGAGGAATATTTATGTGGGACATTGGAGATTCAAACTGGGGGATTTATATGAGCCAGTCTGGGGCAAATAAATCATTAAGTGGAGGAACAGCACCAGCAGGAGGAGGTGGAGGATTAACTTCTTATTCTATTAGATTTAGAGTGAATGGTTCTTCAACGAGTGGGTTCATATGGGAGAATAATTCAAATACTGCTTTAATGTCATTAAGAGCAAGCGATGGGCAGTTATGGGTATTGTCTAATCCAATTCAATATTCAGATAGGAGGAAAAAAGAAGATATAAAGGAATGTTTAGGCTTAGATTTTATTAATAAGTTAAATCCAGTATGCTATCGTATGATTGATGACAACAAGAAATGTAGGACTGGCTTAATAGCACAGGAATTAGAAGAGATACTAACAGAAATGGATATGCTAGATTTTGGCGGTTTTATAAAAGAAACAATTATGGTTCCCTGTCCAAAGCAAAGAAAAGAATACGAATTGAAAGGCGTGAGTGTTAATCCAGAAGATGTTAAATGTATTGATAGTGGTGATGTCGGTTATGGCATAGGTTATTCAGAGTTTATCGCACCATTAATTAAGGCCGTTCAACAATTATCAGAAAAGGTAGGTAATCTATCGCAAGCGATAGATTTATTAGAAAAACAAAATAATAATCTCATGAATATACTACAAGAAATTAGAGAAAATGTCAAATAATACGACTAGACTTCATAGACCACCACCTATCATGGATGTGGATGGCGAACTAACTCCCGAATTAAAGTCTCGTGTTCTTGAAGTAGAACTAAAGACTGAGGAGAAAAAAATAGAGCACGAATTGGAAGATAACTGGAATTGTTGTTGTATA
Organism: Paulinella micropora; assembly: GCA_019918135.1. NCBI lineage: Eukaryota > Cercozoa > Imbricatea > Euglyphida > Paulinellidae > Paulinella > Paulinella micropora. The sequence continues at coordinate 22,261 of WBZZ01000611.1, forward strand.
AAAAACAGACCGACAGACAGCCGACTTATTAAATACTTATTTCAAATGGGTATCATTATCTCCATTATAACCCTTTGTATCGTAAGGCTATCTGAAAAGAACTTGCCTTGTGAGGTTGCTAATACTTATGTCGGAATCCTAACACTTTTGATTGGGATATGCCTTCCATCACCTTCTTCAAAGAAATGAACATTCGTATATATGTGTCATATACCACATATCATCATTTGAGCACATTAAAGGTAGTGCTTCATCAAAACTAATACACCAATCTGACATCGGTTTGTAAATACATTTGATTTTTGAGTTAATCCCGCTCTGGATACAATAAACACAACTTATATTCTTTTTTTCACTTATCCGTGAGTAAAAGTCGCATGCCGTCCGCGAAAATATTTTGATTATTAAAAAGTTTATCATCAGTAATATAATCATGACTGACTATAAATACCAAAAGATTATTTTTCTAAGCAATGATTTTGCTGGAGGAAGCAAAGCATTTAATAAAAATATCCAAATGTCATTCACACCCAAAATGAATGTAAAATTTATCCACTATATGAACGACCAGACCGACACCAAAACCAGAATTCTTTATATGGACAGAATTGGATATATCGGAACATTTGCGGACAGCGCCACAGCAAACATTTCAAACCTTGGTTATAATTTGGGTGTTGTCGGATGGACTGACGGCCAATATACATTTAAAGTCCTTGAAACTGCCAGCGGAAATATTGACACAGGAAATTTAGCGGGAAGAATTGTTGTGTGTTTGGAATTCGTTGCGTAGCAACAATGTATGAATTTAGAAATTCATAACTATTCGTCGGGTAATAATATACAATGATGAAGATAAACAACGTCAAAGATAAGCCTGTGAAGCAGGATGGTGAAGGTAATAAACAGGCGAAAGGTTATAAATTATTCAATGAGCCTTATGCCAATATATTTCTACTTGCTAGAAAAAAGAGCGGGAAGACGACAGCACTCTTTGAAATACTGAAACGGACAACAGACAGAAAAACCCGTATTGTCATTATTGCTTCAACGATACACAAGGACTACATTTATAAAGCAATGGTAAAGCACTTTAAGAACAGAGGCAACCCGATGGCAATTTATACCTTTCTTAAATCGGATGGTGTAAATGTTATAGACTATGAACTTGACAAATTGAACAAACCAGACGAAGAGCAGGAGGGCGAAGTAGAACAGGACAAAGAAGAAATAGAGAAGCCACAATTTCTTTATTTTGGAAAAGAAGATAATCTATCTCGCTCGCGAGATAGATTGGCACCGAAAGAACGACCGAGCAAGTATATTTCGCCAGAGGTTGTTTTTGTTTTGGATGATTTAGGGAGCGGTTTAAGAGATAAGTCCGTAAGCGATTTGTTAAAAAAGAACAGACACTATAAATCAAAGGTGATTATGTCTAGTCAGTATTTAAACGACCTAAGGCCAGAAGCAATTAAGCAGTTGGATTATTTATTAATCTTTCCAGCCCAGTCTCAGGACAAAACTCGTGTATAAACACTTAGACCTATCTTTTGATTTTGATTACTTTCTTCAAAAGTATCACGAAGCAACAAAGGAGAGATTTAATTTTCTTTATGTTTCAAGTGTTGATGATGAGTTAAGAAAAAATTTTGCTTACAGATTAAAATAATATTTTTAGAATTAATAAATATTTTTTCATAGTATAATGGTAGTTAAAACAACTCGTGTTGAAGTCATTCCAACAATTGGCAAACGAACTATTAACTCAAGCACAATGGCTGGAGGTAAAAAAGTATCTCGGACAAGTCCGAGATTGTCTGGTCGCAAGAAGAAGCAAGGAGGCAAGGGACAGGCTGGCGGTAAAATTAACTGGGCAAAGGTTGGTAAGACAGCAATGGCGGTGAATAAATTTCTTCGTGATAACAAGATTATTTCAAAGACTGCGAATGCGCTTGGTGATGTCGGGGTTCCATATGCGTCTCGTATAGGCTCTACCGCCGCGAAACTTGGATATGGTAGGCAGAGCGGACGTGGCGCCTTGAAGTTCTAAAAGATATTTGTTTGAAATTATGTTAAAATATTTTTTGTTAAAATATACATGGTTTCTAAAACCAAGAAATTGAAGAAACAGAAATTAAGACCCCCGCGGGTTTATAGAAATAAAAGCGGGAAGCCGTATATTATCCAGAAGGGCAAAAAATATTATCTTAATTTTGGTAAGAAAACAAATGATATGAGCACACTTCAAATCGTTAAACTTTTTATGAAATACTTGAGCAATAAGCCACGCGAACGTGGCAGTACCACAAAAGCAAAGAAAAAAGAAAAGAAGGAGGATTTAAGGAAAGTCCAGAGCCTGTCAGAGATTGAACAAAATACGAGAACAGCCATTAATGACCACTTAGACAAACTCAGAAAGGAAAAGTATGAGGGTATTGAGGATATAGAGAAAAAAGAAAAGAAAGCACGAGTTGATGCTGAAGAAGAAAAGAAGAGGCAAGAAAGAAAAGACATAGCAGATGCTAAGGAAAGGCAGGATGAGTTAGCAAGGATACACCGCAATGAACTATCCGATATCAAGGAACGACAAGAAAAAAAAGACAGAGAACTAAGAAGGGAGCAAAAACTCATAGATGATGTAAAATATGAAGAAGACAGAAAAAATAGGATACAAGCATTACCACCAGTTCAATATCAATATATTATGCCACCACAATATGGACAGCCACAAGCACCGCCACAATTTGGAGCACCGCCACAAGCACCGCCATTAGGAGCACCACCCCAAGCACCACCCTTACCTAATTTAGGAGATGAAGCACCATTGAAAACGAAAGAGCAATATGAGGAAGAAAAAAAGCAAAAGCAGAAAGATATTGAAACACTGAAATTAGCAGGATATACAGATAAGTTCATAAAAAAGATGAGTCGTAAAGACTTACAAAAAGCCAGTCAAGATATTCAGATGGCTATAGCCACAGCGACATCTTTAGAGGAACAGAAAAAGTTAGCAGAAGAATATAAAGAAAAACTTGAAAAGGAAGAAAAGAAAGCAGAAGAAAAGGGTAAGCATTTTGAACATTTACAAATTAATCAATTTTTAATATCAGCATTTTCAAAAACTTATCACCCAAACATTACTATAAAAGAGTTAGCACAGGCTTTAAAAAAGAGACTAATAGTGATGGACATAAAAAATTAAATTACAAAGACACTTCAAAGTGGATTATTGACATGATTAAAAGGTTTAATATTGATGTTGATATGAAGATTATATGGGGTATCTCCAAAATGTTGGAGATGTTAAACAAAAAGGGAATGGAGCGAAGACATTAGACGAATTAATTGATAAGGTATTTTCAATCAAAATAATTAAAAAATATCTATCCTGCAATGATTGGAAGCACACAATTAATAAAAAGGATTTTGTAAAAACTCTAACTAGCAAAATGGCTATAGAACCAAATGTGGATAAACAAGTTTCAGCGGATTTAAATGTTGATGAAGGGATGCCACCCCCTACCATACCCCCTACGATTACCGCATCATTAGAACAACCACAGCCAGAGCCACAGCAACCAGAGCCAGAGCCACAGCAACCAGAGCCAGAGCCACAGCAACCAGAGCCAGAGCCACAGCAACCAGAGGAACAACATGGTGATGGTCGCGGTTTAATGACTAATGAAATAGATGATATAATGAAAAAATATGGATGGTATCTCGGAGCAATAGCCAGCGATGAAATCTACAAACTAAATCCAGAAAAAAGAAAGCGATACGGATTTATTATGAATTTAGATAATCACAAACAAGTGGGGTCTCATTGGATTGCTATATGGGTAAGTCTGGATAAAGACAGAAGTGTTGAAGTGTATGACCCATTAGCGCTTTACCAACCAACGGAAGACTTTCAACAACAAATGAAACAACTAATTGATAAAAGCCACCCCGATAGTTATTTATTAATGAAGGTTAATCAAGTAAAAGAGCAGAGCGATACCAGTGATACCTGCGGATGGTTTGCTATGAGGTTTTTAATGGAGCGGGCGAAAGGTGTAAGGTTTAAATTCGCCAGTGGTTTCACAGACCTAAAAGAAGACGAAGCAGAAAAGTTAAAAGCACAAAATGGATATGGAGATGGTGAGGGATTTAATACATTTATCTAAAAGATATTCGTAAATCCACACTCTCATTCGTTTCACTCATTTTCGTGTGTTTTACAAATATCGTATCCCATTTAATTTTTTCCAAAATAAAAAACGATGTTTTAGAATAAGCGAGAGTGAAACGAAAGCGCTATTCTAAAATATCTATACGATGAATTACAAAGGGGGTAGGTCAAGTTCTATCTATTACATAAATAGCAAAAATAGAATAACGGGAACAGACAGCGACTTTACACACGAAGTCAATATGAAGGGACTAAACAATCCCACACATTGTAAAATTCTTCATATTTATGTGCCGAAATCATATTACTCTGTGGCTTCACCATATAATACTTTTACATTATCCGAAGACGGGTATGAGGCATTAATTACAATACCTGAGGGCAACTACACAATGAATAACTTAAAAAATAAACTATCTGAGATATTGACGGCAGAAAGTCCGAATGACTATACTTATGTTGTCTCAAGCAACAATACAAACACAGAAGCGGAGGATGGTAAATTAACATTCAGTGTTTCAAATAACGGAGGTATTCAACCGCGGTTTATATTTGATGGTGATACTCGTATTCATGAGGTAATGGGTTTTGATAGAAATTCAACATATTTCTTTGCCAATGATTTTATTAAGTCGCCAAATGTGATTATTCTAACTGGAGAAAAGACTTTATACCTTCAATCGGATTTGGTGAATGAAGGTGATAATCATGTGCTACAAGAAATATACACAGCAAACGAAATTCCTTTCGGCTCTGTCATTTATGATGGAAGCGGGTCTGAGTATGGTAAAACATTGTCCGCTAATTCAAACAATGTATTTAGGTTTTACTTGACGGACGAAAACGACCAAGCAATAAATCTTAATGGTTTAGGTATTGTTATGACATTGTTGGTTTATCGTGAAACTAATTACTTTAGTTTATTTAATTCATTCTTCAATCTGTTGAAAGCGCGGTAATTATTTTTAATTTTAGAATTATTTATTTTTTCTATAAATATATATATCTATTATACATAATAGATTGTGAATAGTTTATTTACGCTAACACTGAAAAAAAAGAAAAATGCCTGTCCAATACGGAGGAGAACTAGTCCATCAGACTAAGGAACTGCTCACTGGTAAGTATGAATTGAACAAACTTACCACTCGTGAAGGCTCACAACCCGTCGCACTTACTACTGCTGGTGGTATGGAAAACACCTTTGAAATTCCTACTAGACCTTTGAACCTTGCGAGGAATGTGTTGCGATTTACATACACTCCGTCTGGTGCAGGTGGTGCCGACCGCTACAATCGTATCTATATGGATTGTCTGTCTATGATTAAAACTATTGAACTGCGAAGCCGAAGCGGTCAATATTTGTGCAATCTTCAACACGTGGGCAATTACACTAAGATGATTTGGAAACCAGAAATTAAGTATGAAAAATTTATGGCACTTGAAAATCATGGTGCTGGTGTGGCTAGCGGTGCTATGCTTCAAAGGTGTAATGCGGGAAAAGTTGAAATTGGAAGCGTGGCTGAAAGAAAGGCAATTACTGATGCTGTTGCGGTTGGGACTTTAAGAGATGCTGTTCAAGGATATTACAAAGTACCACTTGTTAATGCCCGCCGTCATAATGATACCGCTCTCGCTGATAGCACTGCTGGAAATTATAGTTTGGTTAATGTTCCTTTTGAGGAGGCTAAGTATTTTGAAGGCGGTGGTGATAATACTGCTACCCCTGTTATTAATGTTAAGTTTCCTTTGGGTATGCTGTTTGGCACTATTTTTGAACTGGATAAGACTATCGGATTTAATGAAATTTTGGATTTGCGTATTGTGTGGGCTGAAACCAACCGCTCTTCATTCTATGGCAATGATGAGAATTCTATTTCCACTGGTGCTACCGCTACGACCGCTGGGGCTATTGTCTCTAACCTAAATCTATTCCTTGCTGTTGAGACTGACCCGAATGTCATCCTTGGCGTCCAACAAAAGATTGCGGGTGAAGGTTTTCCGTTTAAGATTGAGTATCCTATCGCTTGGAAGCAAAGTCTTCAAACGACCCAGCAAAATTTTGTTATCAAAATGAACCGCTCGCAGGGTGAGAGAATTCGTCGTATCTATACATCTGTCTTTAACAGCACTGAGAGTGCCAATACTTCTTTTGATAATGATAATAGAGCAGATGGTAAAGTTATTACTTATTACACAACACTTGATGGAACTCGTCTCCAACAATTTGACGTTGACACATCTGAGAATGAAGACTATATGATTTTGAAGGATAAGTTGAAGGGGAGTGCTATCCTAAACAGCGATGTCTATCATTACAACTGGTTCCACGTAGATACTTGGGATAACAACCGCCCGCTATGCGATAAGGATACCGACGGCTATGAGGTGAGTGGTCTAAGCCTTGACACCGAGAGACGATATGAATTTTCGGCAACTACTCCCAATGCTATCCAAAACCATTACACTTATGCCATTCTTCAGCGAAGTGTGCTTGTTAAGGGAATTGAAATTTTGATGTCTTAGATATTTGAAAATCCACACTTTCGCTTCGCTTTTGTGTGCTTTAGAAATATCGTGAAAAGTAAAATATTTATTTTTTGATATTTAAAAAAACGATATTTTATAATAAGCGTGATATCTCAAAACAAGTTTGAGATTGTGAGCGTCATTATAAAATATCAATGTCTCACCAGAGAAATTTAATCGCACAAAATCCAGACGGCGAATTTATAAACGTCAGCGTTGGATATGATGGTAATATTGAAACAAATAATTCAAAAACCGCTTTTGGCGAAGCAGTAGTAGGTCAATTAACACCAGTATTACAAGAAATCTTTCCATATGCCATTAATACTAGGATATGGACAAAAACAGAAACAAAATCGTCTGTGTCATTTTTGAATAATATGGCTGAATTGAAAACAACTGCTGATGCTACGGCAGATGCTAGACTGGTAAGTAAAAGGAGAATAAAATATAGAACTGACATGGGTGTCCTAGCCCGATTTACTGCTCTATGGACAACGGATGATACAAAAGATTACTATTCATTTATTGGAATAGGAAATGACCTTAACGATGGCTTTTATTTTTACAAAAATCAAGCAGGAATGAATATCGCACATTGTTCGGGAAATTGTGTAGATTATATTGACCAAGTAGATTGGGATGACCGGTGCGATGGGAATTTTGCTATGCCGAACTTAGACTGGAGCAAAGGAAATGTATTTCAAATTCAATTTCAGTATCTTGGGTTTGGTGCTATTAAGTTTTATATTGAAAATCCCATAACAGGATTATTTCAATTAGTTCATATGATTGAGTATGCGAATGCTAATAATGGTGTAAGCCTGCGAAATACAACATTACCTTTTACGGCAGTAATGAGAAATGATGCAAAGACTGGAATACAAATTCTTAAAACGGCGAGTGCCAGTTTATTCATTGAAGGAACGAATACTATTAATACCAGCATAACAAACGAAGTGGAAGGAAGTAAAGCAGCAAACACCACTGAAAGTCCTATTATTAGTATAAGAAACAAATCAACATTTGATGCTGGCGGTGCTAATTTAGCAAATTATTCAAATGTTTATCCCACTTTGATAAGTATTACAAATGAAGATACTAAGTCGAATGTCGTCAGAATGGTATTAAATGGAACGCTAACTGGAGCGGGTTTTGCGGATGTTGATTCTAAGTATTCAATTGTAGATACTGACACAAAGGCGAGTGCCATCGCAAACGGAACAACAATTTTTAAACTATATGTAAATTCTCAATCAACTCAACAAATCAATCTTAGAAGTTATGATATATACCTATCGCCGAGTGATGTATTAACTTTGACTCAGAAGTCTGTCTCTGCTGGTGGAGGAGGAAATGTCAATATTATCGCTAACTTCATAGAAGACCAATAGATATTTGCAAATTCACACTCCCGCTACCGCTCCCGTGTGTTTTGCAAACAACGTGAAAAAATAAAAAAAAATATTACATCGTAAAAACGATGTTTTAGAAATAGACGAAAGTCGCAGACGAAAGTCTAATTTCTAAAATATCAATCAGAGATATTTTTTTACCGCATCTTTGTTATTAAAATAAGGTTGTTGAATTAAATATTCAAGGTATGGTTTATCAATCTTAGCAACATCTTCAATTTTCATTTTTTTATACTTTCCATATTGAAGAAAAACATCGGTTTGCTTGTTATTCTTTAATATACATCCTTCTTCTGTACATGTAGCATTCTCCATCTCTTCGCCGACATTAGCCTTGATTTCAGTGATACCAGTCTCTTTTAAATCGGCCATTGTAAAAGGTATCGTTGTTTTGGAGGTAGTACAAAACAACAATTTGCTTTCTTCCTCCATCAACACGCTTTCCAATGGTACAACTACTTTCACATTGTCATCTATGTTGGAAATTCCAACATTTGGTTTATATTGTTCATAAAAAGAAACAATGTCAGGCTTAGTCCATTTAATTGTTGGCTTTTTGACATCTCCATCAAGGTTCCATTTTTCAATTTCATTCAAGTAGTCCTGTTTGGTGCTCAGGTCGGTCATTGGTATATATATACTACAAAATAATTTTTATTAAATGTATTTTTTTACTTCACTTTTAATGTCGGTAAATTTATCAAACCAAGGCTGTTTCATAACCCATTCAAGGTATGGCTTATCAATAACTGCTACATCTTGAATTTTCTTACCTTTATACTTACCAAATGGAAAAGTATCCTTTGGCTTGCCCGCCCGTGCCTTTTCAATCATTTGGATTTCGTCAGTAATTATCTTTTTAACATCGGTAAGAGAAAATGTTTCTTTTTTATTTTCAATAGAGAGTTTTTCAAACTTCTCGCATAGTCTGGTTAGGGCGGTCATAGTATAGTATATGGTATATATTTTATAGAAAAAAATTAATTAATTGATATTTATCAACTTCGTTGTTAAACGTCTTTAATCTAGGAGTGGATATGGAAGCCTTGATACTATCATTTTTGTTGATAAACTCGCGTCCGCACCATTTATTCTCATTAACTTTCTTTTTTATGTTTGTAGTATGAACTATGCTGAAATGGTTAATGTTTTGCTGTTTGCTATTTCGTGATAAATGAATTTTCTTCATTTGAAAATCTCTAACATTTTCAATGCTTTCACCTAAATCCATCTTTTCATATACTTCTGGATTTAACCCCTTTGAATTCAACCACTTACCTCTAAGGTGGTAGTATCTCTTTTTTACTCCTTCGTTTTCATAGCATTCAATTATATGAACACCTTTGTCTTTATGTTTCAAATCATTCTTAGTAAGGTAAGGGAGAAATGCTTCATTCGTTGTAAATTCTAACATATACAATTTAGGAGCAATCCATATTCCTCTTATTATCTTACAGCAATCTCCTAAGTCATCCGTTATTCCTCCGAGAGATTTATCACCAAGCCTTTTGATTAGTTTGGCGAACCTAACATGCAACACTAGACTATCGGTATCGGTGTAATAGAAATCAGCCTCTATATCTTTATTTGGGTTAGCCTCTTTTATGTAGTTATACATAATTCGCCTGCTATATGCTAGAATGAAAGCCCCGTAGTGAGAAGGTTTTGTAATACTCTCTTCAATTATTACTTCATTTCTAGGCAATCCAGATACGTGCCAAAGTTTGTTTCCGTCTTTATCTTTGAATTCAATCACATCAGATATATAATTTTTTGTCCAAAATTTCCAATACTCCTCATTTGATTTAATATATTCTGCTTCTGTTGGGATAGGTCGTTGTATCATCTTTCCGTATAACGAATTCATAAATAGTTTGGCTAATAAATATTGCGGTGTGCCTTTTTCGCTATTTTCTTTCGCCTTAAACATTTCTAATATATATTCTTTGAAAACTGGTTCAGCCTCCTCTGTATAGTATCCTTTATGAATTGTTATATTGTAGCCTTCCTTAATCATATCTTCAATATCAACACTTGTAAGCCATTGGTCTTTCATATCCGCTAAATTCCACTTTAATGAGCCCATTTTATTTCTCTGTCCTATTCTTGAATGTAGAATGTCTTTTGGTGAGATATAATCAACATTGTAAATACCGATATGAAGATTATTATAATCAAATGGTGCGATAGCCAGTTTAATTTCTCCAACCATAAATAAATTAAGCATCGCTGTTGGGTATAAAGATACGACATCCGCATCAACTAAATAATCGGTTAATTCGTCAAATGTGATTTTCCCCGCTAAGTAGTCCTTGTATTGTTTTGAAATAAATCTTTTTTTGCTTGGATATGTTCTTGCTCCGATAACCGCTTTTCTAGACGCTTTCTCTTGTTCAATAGTTGGGAGTCTTACATCGTGCTTACCATCAATCATTTTCTTCCAGATATTAAAAGCAAGGCTTGAAGTTGAAATGTATGAAGTTAAATTCACTGAGTGTTTTTCAAATATCTCTGTGTTTATTCTGTCATATAACTCTTTTAACCCCATAACATCACACTTCAAATATTCAAGACACTTATTTCTTAACTCTTCGCTCATTGTTTCCCAAGTAGAAGCCTTGTTGTGGTCGAAATCTCCTTTAAGAGTTTTACATTTCATATTTTCTAAGTTTTCTTTTAATGTCCCCTGAGTATGCTTACACATATCCCACATTTTGATATTTTCAAATTGTAAAGAGATTATTGAGCCGTTATTAATCATGTGAGATTTTGGTTTAATGCCTCTTCTTATTAATTCCTGTTTAATGAAGTAGTGGTCAAAGTTCGCGCCGTTAAACCCATTCACATATAAAATTGGTGGTTCTTCATCTTTGTTTCTCTTCTTTCTTACTCCTGCTACTTTCTTGACTGGATTATGAATCATTCTATTACCCCATTCTATTGTTAATTTTTGTCCTCTCTCCAAGACAAAGTCAAGAAATTTAGAAATACAATCTTTACCAGCGAAATATTTAAATCCTTCCGCCCCTTGAGTATATCCGACTATATAGCAGTCGTGAATATCAAAGCCGTCAGCGAGCGTGTTATTTCTAAAAGTTTCAAGGTCGTAATGAATAACTTCATCTTTGTTATTAATTTTATCCTTCTCGAATTTTGTTATCAAATGTCTTCGTCCGTTCTTCAAAATTTTTCTATTCGCATAATTTATCATTTTTGGATTACAAGTGTGTTTTTTGACATATTTTCTTAAACATTGTTCGCATTTTTGTTTATATCTTTTAGTTAATCCAAAATAATGGTTGTTCTCTAAATAAATCATAATGTCTGCTTCTTCTCCGATGTTATTCGTGCTTATAGTTTCTCTTGTTAAGGCGTTTGTTATTTCATATGTCTTTCCTTCTTTTATCAAAGTATTAAGGATTTTTACGGCGGTAGAAAATGGTATAGGGCAATCATTAGAAAGATTGAATTGTTCTCTAATATCATTACATCTTTTTCTGTTAATAAGTGGCATATTAAGAATGTCTTTACAGAGAAAGAATAAACAATTATTATTCTTGCTAGCGGGAGATATCAATATATTTTCATCCGATATTGTTTTTTTACATTTGTTTTTTCCTTCATAACAACCGCCTCCGTTTTCTTGAACTACTACTACCTTAGCGTATTCAATGATTCTGTCATTACCTAGTCCAGACGCTTCAATATTGCTTATGTTAAACTCATTCAACATTTCAATAAAATCGTCATAGTTTTTTATTTGAAAAGAATTAAATGTTTTCTTTTTATAATATCTATTTAATTCTTCGTGGTCGGTTATGTATGTTATAGTGATATGAACATCAGCATTTCCTGTCATACCATTTCTTTTCGCATCTAATAGTATAGGAAGTAGAACCTCTCGCTCTAATGCGTCAGTATCATAAAAGTTTATATCTAATCCTTGCTGCTCGTATGTAAGAGAGTTTAATCTATTGTCTCGCCTAGATTTTAACTCTACTACTTTAATTCCCTTTTGTTTTCTCTTGTTGTAGTTTTCTTCAAATTCGCCCTTACCTTCGCTAGTTCTACATTTTCCTTCGTTGGTCTGGGCGGTAATGGTGGTGGCATATTTTACTGTTATATTAGTGAGGATATAAAAATAATGAAAATAAATTAAATTATTTTACCTTTATATATATATATATATATATAAGATTGTCTTACCTTTAACATGAAATTCATTTATAAAAAATCATTTTTCGTTTTTTTTTTGTTTTTTATACTCCTCTCGCCTTCATTTCTTCATATTCCTTAAGTTTTCTGTTTCGTTCTTTTAATTGCTCCTTCCTCTTTTGATTAATTTCATCCTTATTTCTTTTGTAATATGCGAGCGCCTTTTCGGAGTTAACCTTTCGTTTGTCCTCGGGTGTGAGATATTTCTTGTGTCTCCCCATATCTATATTATAAGTAATATAATTTATTTCTTTAAATGGTTTTACATTTTATTATTTAATACAATCATCACCCTTAATTTAAGTTGTCTTATTGCTTCTTCATATATTTCCCATTTGTGGATATTCAACATTGTTGGAGCCTCTAATGCTTTGTTTTTCTGTTCATCCCAAAACTTAAAGGCTTTGCTGTATCGTTGAAGCGTTTCTCTTCTAGTGTATTTCTTAATCCTTCTATCGCCTGCTAATGCTTCTGGAAAATGTAAGTTGTATAGTTCTTTCAATTCCTTGTCCGCTTGTATCATTATAGAAGACATATTATATAAGTAATAATATTTATTTCTTTAAATGATTTTACATTTTATTTTTATAACATTATTATAACAAATCACGAGTGATTTTTATAATATCTTTCAATGTCGTCATTTCTACGAATTATACGAATAACTTTATGTCCTCCTATCATAACCTCTTCTTTCTCTGCGAAGTAGTCTCTATGAAAGTCAGATTTTTCGTGTTGATATTTTCCATATATACCTATTACTTTACCACATACACATGTATATTTCTGTTTTCTTCTTGCCTTTACATATTCTGCTCTCTTCTGTTTGCGCGTATCCATTTATATTAATGTTCTTTTATATTATAGTTATCTAAAATAAAAAGGCGCTCGTGTGGAGGGCTCTTTGGGGTGTTTTGTGCTCTTGTATTGATTGTGCGCCAAATCAATAGGAAGGGCTAATCGTTTTTAAAAGCGTCGTTTTAAGGCACGAAAAAACGACCTTAAAAAAACGATATTATACTACTCACAAGGACCAAGAAGCACACACAACCAGTACTCCTTAACCTGTCATCTTACCATGCAAAATACTTGTGACGTCGTGACAAACACAGCCCAAAAAGCATCGCAATAAGTACCACGGACCATGTCGCTCCTGAACAGTGAAGAAACAGTATTCCTGAGTCTCCAGCCGAAGGGATTCACGACTCCAAACACCCCCCACTTCAGAGTGCTTGCTCCGTTCCAGACCTTGTTATAAAGTTTTTGGCATCCGGACGTTAAAAAATTTCAACTTCCCTAGACCCGAATTTTTCGGTATGCTTTCCATTTTCGCAAAGGGGGTGGTGCCCGATTTTGGTGCCACCTATCACCATCAATCCCATGGTGCCACCTATCATCATCCATCCAGAGGTCAGGAAAAAAAAATTTTAGATCAGACATCTCACTGCAATAAGAAGTGCATGATTGCAATTCTATCTGCCCAGTTTCGCTCTGCTCTATACTTTTCGAATTAAAAAACAGGGAGGAAAGGGGGGGGGGGGGTTCTGTGGTCCCCACATCACCCCCCCCTTTTTATCGTCTTGAATTTTGCCATAGTTTGCCATTTTTGCCATATTCGTTCATATAAAAGAGGTAACAGCATAAATTCCCATTTTTTACACTGGTAGTATAGGGGGCCACTTCGGCACAATTTTTCAAGACACACAAAAGCAAAAAGGAAATGAGCCCGTGACCAACACACGAAAACCTACAGATTTTCTCCTTTGCCGAAAACGCGATTTTTGACAAAGCGAAAAGAAGGCCAATTTCTCCAAAACAAAAAAATACAAAATGCCACTGCCAAAACAACATCACTCATAAATCAAAAATTACCTTTTTCTTTTTGTGCCGTTTGGTTTCAATTAATATTTTACATTTATAAAAATAATATTACATATATATAAGATGCCAAACAAGAGAAAACAAATCAAGTGTGCTAGCGATTTAAATAAGCTAGTCCTAGACAAATTCAAAGAGCTTAAATATGCTGGAGTTGTTCGTAGAGTTCATAAACCAGAAGACATCAAAGATGTTAAGACTGATATATTGTATTATTCCGTAAAATGCGAACATAATGATTTCATAAAACATAATTCTACAATTTCATTACAATATAAGCAAGTAAGAGAAAATATCGTATCACATAAGCACATAACATTAGCATTGATAGAGAAACTAAAAGATGAACCGCAATTTCATTGTAATATTTGTTTTGATACTGCTGATGTTTTGAGAAGATGCTGTAAGTGTCAATATGCGACTTGTGTGCCGTGCCATTTGGAAAATAATTTAGTATGTCCAATATGTAAAAATGTGAGCTCACCTAATTTACATTTCATTCCTAGGTCTTCTATTTCTGAAAAAGATATAAAAAATAAAATTGCTTTTAATGTGCCATCTAAATGGATAAACCGAGATTTCTTAGATAGCGATAGTCCAAATTTTGATTTAATATGTGATATACTACAAACATATATGAACAGATTGACTTTATCGTGTATGCGATATGGGTTATCGGCTGAAGAAATGGTATGTATTATTAAATAATTATTTACATTTATAAAAATAATATTACATATATATAAGATGCCACGACCAAAGATATATGAAGGAGACGAAAGGAGAAAAAGGAATAATGAGAAAGCTCTCGCATACTATTACCGCAATAAAGACCGCCTAAACGAAGAACGGCGAGCCAAAGCAAAGATGTTAGTTCAATACAAACAAAATATAGAAGAATACAAAAAGAAGATACAGGAGTTAGAAGAGCGACTTACTAAGTCAGATTAATCAACAATATTTTTTTTTTGGTAAGCATTTTACATCTAAACATATCGTATATATATATGTAAAGCATTAAATAATCATTTTTCAAAAAATTTATCCTGCCTATCTATATACAATGGACCAATACCAACCAGAACTATTTTCGCTCTACCATATTGAGCGACGAGGAGACTACATCAGACAAAGAGGCAAAAGAAGATGGTATCTCATTACAACTCCAACCGCACTGCGACTTATAAACAGACTAACGGGTGGTCATCCCGAACTAGTCGGCAGAAATAACTCACTCGTTATACCGTATGCCCCAGGATGGGAAGCTCAGCTCCAACAGCTAAACCCAAATACAAGTTATCTAGTCCATCTGGATTATGAAGGATATCACGGACCAGTCAGAGGGATATACAGAGCTAACGAATTAAAGCGGTCAATCAATGCGGTTAGAAACTTTGTAGAACGGCAAGCAAGGTTTTACGAACAAAGAGAAGACAAAGACCTTAAAGTCATTACCATTGACCAAGTTCATCCGCAAAATAATGCTGTCATACCAATGGCACAGGGTGAAATAAACTGTGTGCTAGAATGTATTATGAAAGACTTTCCAAACCCAAACAATAGAAAACGAAAGCGAGACAATATTATAATAGACCGCTTTAGGGATATCAAATATGCGACAGAAAAGGACCTAACAGAAATGGAAGACTTTATCCGATGTAGGATTTATGTATTTGATGGTATGAATTTGTTATGGCGAGCATCTACCAAACAATACCCAAAACAGTTAATAATCAGATGTAGCGATTATCACGCCACATTAATACAAGGAAAACAAAAAGACGTTTGTATCCAACAACACATTAAGTCAATTGAACTATTATACGATATTAACGAAAACATACCAGAGCCACGACCCCAATATGCTACTAACCACGAAGCCAGCAATGTGAAACTATCTACGAACCAATACGAGAACAAATGGATATCACAGGAAGAACTCAACAATATACAAACTAAACTTGAATTAGAACATAAGGAGTGTTATTCAATGATGGACCAATCTGGAAACATTATTGGAATAGTGGATAAAGAAAACAAACTAAACTATAAATGTTCAGACCGCTTCAAACACGCGTTCGTTCCCAAAGATACTTCCGCTTGGTCATTAGCATCGTTCTTCAAACAGTTATTCATAGAAACTCTCATTGAAAAACACAGCCCCAAATACCATACACAAATCACAGAACCCAATATATTACGACACGTGAAATCTGGTCAAATACCGTTTCATCATATCTTTAATCATCACACCAAAAGCCCCAAAACGATACATCAGATTGATATGGTAAAAGCTTATACAAATGCTTCGTTAGGTAATATGGGTGAAATGTCTTCTTACTTCAATGAATACCCGATTGCTCCTCGCAACATAATTAATATAAACCAAAATATGACACAAGAATACTACAACAAGGTCAAACCTCTACACGGTTATGCTGTTTTTGATTACGACCAGACTTTACTCAAAGTTCCAACCTTCTTCAACGGCTACACCACAAAAGGAACACAATGCCAACCCATACCCGCATTGTTGTATATGTTTGACCAAGGAGTTAAGATATTTATTAAGAGAATTTACGTAGCAGACAACCACTTCAACCCTTTTGAAACTTTCACAGAACACATATCAAATATGCAAGATTATTACTTTGATAAGCCTGGCTATGAACACGACACCTTAGCCAAAGCAACCAACTTACTGGTAGGCTCTCTGAACAAGAACATACACCGAACTCAGCAAGTCTCTACCATTTCAAAGTCATACAATGAGCGAATACATTTTATGATGAAAGAAAAAGGATATAGGTTATTGTTCCTGAAACGAGTTCCATATGACAAGACCAAATATGCCGAAATGGGCGACGACCTACTACCAGAGCGAATGATTTACACATATCAAGACACAAACCAAACAGACAATATATTTCAAATGTCTCATGTAACTGGCTATGTGCTAGCATACCAAAGATAGTTCTTCATAACCAAATGTTAAAGCTTGTAAATACTGGGCGGACTTTGTTATATTCTAATACAGACAGTATCGCATACGAAGGCGAATATATGAAAACAGGAAAAGAATTTCGCCCCGAGGTTAAAGAACAGGACGAGTTCATAGCACCACAATTAAGTATGACTTGTTTCGTTTCCTACATAAATGGCGAACCACGGATAACATACCAGCGACATAGCGGTTTCAAAGACATACTACCATTACAGAAATTCTTAGAAACACCACATAAACAATATCCAGAGTTCTCAGCCTTTGAGGATACAGAGCTTCCAGATTATAGCACCAAAGACGAATACAAACCTTTACCAGAACAAGAATTATTGCTCATTCACGGCAAAGCTGGAACGGGTAAATCTGAAATGATTAAATACCTAACTGGTCAGCCATCAAAATACACTAACACCCATTTCAAAGACAAAAAGACTTTATCAACTGCTATGACACACAATGCCCGCCAAGTTATTAATTCTGAATATACACTCCAAAAAATACTAACAATGCTATATCATTGACTACCGCTACCGATACCAGTGGGCGAAGAAGCAAGTAATCACCGAATAACCATTGATGAAGTTTCTATGCTTACTTCCAAGAATTTAGAAAGTCTGGACCATATGCTTAGAAAATATACCAAAATCAACAGACCATTCGGCGGTGTATCTATTGTCTTATTCGGCCACTTAGCTCAGCTTCCTTGCCCAGACCCAACATCCGAACCATTCCACAAGTCAAAAACTTTCAAGCTATTTACAAAAATAAATCTTGATACAAATTACAGACAGGCCAAAGACCTAGTTCTACAATCTATCTTAAATAAGGTAGAAGACTATTACAAGGTCGGCGGTAATGCGCTTAGCCAACATAAAGCAAAAGACTGCCTACCTACAATACTAACACTTGAAGAATTAGATTCTCTCAATAAGCAAGTTAAGCCACACCCTAAACCGACCGACAAAAACCCACCTTTAATATTACACCACTCTAACAACAATGTTAATGAAAGCAATAACAAAATGCTACAAAATAAACAACTTAAAACAGGTCATCAGGTTGTGTTTCGTTGTAATACAATTTCAAAAAAAGTTCATAACGGCGATATTCACACTATTACTAGGGACACCAAAGAACATATATTCATTACGATTGACAATATTGAGCAGAAATTTGATACAAAAAAAACGATACCAGACAAGAAACCATATGCGGACATCCAACCGACATTCTCATCCACCATCCACTGCTCACAAGGCCGAACAACACCAGTGTGGATAAATCTAGACCTACTGTCAATGAATTTGTTATATGTTCCTTTAAGTCGTGCTACTTGCTCGAACGATATTGGACTATCAAATGATGTATGAAAGTCATATATATATTTTTTTGGCTCCTTTACCTTTGAAGCTTCTAATTGTATGAACACCCCTCGTCGGCTTCACTAACTTAGTATTCACAGCGGTCGCTCCCAGCAATGACACGGGGTCAAATGCGGTTCGGTAGTTCGTGGTCAGCTTCGCAGTCTTCGCCCGCTTACCTTTTGGATTTACTTTCACAGCCACTCGGTCAATTACTCCTTCAATTAGGTCTTTTGTGCTAGAGCCTTTATTGTATGTGGTTGCCCTTACACCAGTTTGTCGGCTTAAATCTTTTGCTATTGTGCCACCTAACGAACGACCCGTCAGCTCTACATTATCCTTACCATATTTCTTTATGACTTCATTAACCAGCTTCTGCTCTTCTTTGTATCTTGGTGTTCTTTTTAATACTCCCTTTACTAATGCGACATCTGTGAGTAAGTCTCGCTTATCTACTGAGCCCCTAAATGCCACAATCGCCTTACCGTCTTTCTCATACACTGTTGATTTTTCTTTGCTTGCGACTGGCTTCCATCCGTCAGCACCTTTTCTCTCCGACGAAGACAAATATACATCCTCTGACAGCTCCGCACTACCTCCCTTCTGCTTTCTGTATTCCTTGCCCGCCTTTTTCAATGCCTCACCATAGGTTATACCGTGTTTAGCAGAGTAAGCCTTAACAAACTTAATCCACTCAGACATTGCGTACTGTCTACCGAAGTAATAAATATTAGTATGAGGTATATCATTAATTATTTAATTTTTTTTCCTGCCAACTATATACACCCTACTATGTCCGCCCTCACTAGACTATGCGAGAAGTTCCAAAAACTTTCCATTGAAGGCGAAAAAAAATCCTTCTCGTTGGAAGATGTCCAAAAGGTAATCCACGACGAAATAAAAGCGATTGAAGAAATGAGAAATGCTCAACCGAAAGACACATTTCATTTTGGGAAATACAAAGGCAAAAAAATAGAAGACATCGCAAAGATTGACAAGCCATATATTGAATGGCTAGTCCGTCAGCCGTGGTGTAGTAATAAAGACGAATTGAAAAAGTATTTATGATTATAATAAATAAATTTTATATAATATAGGTACGATGAGCGAAGCCGAAGCAAAAAAAGAAATTCCCGCCGAAGAGGAAGAAGTAAATAAAACTCTACAATATGGAAAATAAAAAAAAATGAAAATTGAAGATGTTGCCAAGATTGACAAAGAATATCTAGAATGGCTAGTTCAACAGCCTTATTTTAAGAATAAAGATGAAGTGAAAAAGTATTTGTAGGAGGTATTTACCGTAAGAGATACATTTTACCTCTTATATTGATTTCTTTTTTTATTACTCGCAATATCGCTTTCTGTTTGTGGAAGTCGCTAAATTTGGTAAAATGCGGTTCTTTCAATAAACCGTCTTCAACTTCTAATTCTCTATTCACTTCAAGGTATTGTTTAAGGATATCTTTGAATTGTATGATGTCAAAGTGGTGGTCTACGTGGACATCAACCCGCTCATATATATCACCACTTATTTCGCATATGTATCTGGGTTCAACGAATACATCAATAGCCACAATGTCAAGATATTCTTGTATTTGCGGTCTTATCGTATTCCTGCTCGCTTCTTTTATCACTCTCGCCATTTTTTTTAATTTGCTAATGCCTATGAGGTCAACACAGCAATTCCACGAAAACGGCTTACCATCTACACGAAAGTGTTTTCTTCCCGTGGTCAAATTACTTTCAACATCAATGATGCCATTTTTTAGACAAGGGTGATGGGTTATTAGGTCTAGCACGAAATTGCCATCTTCTGGGTTCAGCACTTCACCATCGTTATATTTGTTTATCATTCTTCTTATGTAGGATTTGATAGATGTTTTTGTTAGAAACCGCCTACCACCCACAACATACAACTTACGACTATACATATCTCCTATATTATTACAGAAAAAAAATATTACAAAAATAAATATATATTCACATTAGTGATCTTCTACGAAATTAACGATAACACTCACATTTCCTCCATTCGCGGCAGTAGATAAAGACTTTTGTAAAAATGTTAGATTTTCACCAGGAGCGAGTTGTATGTCATAGGTTCGCAGGTCAATAAGCTGGCTTGAAGTAGCATTAACATACAGTTTTAGAATTACGTCCGTTATAGTAGCACCACCTAGGGCCGTCGCAGAGGTGTCCTTTGATACGATTGAAGTTGTGGCATCAATATCAGCAAAGTTCTGTCCCGTAAGTGCGCCCGTCGTTTTTACAATTCGCACTACATTAACTTTACTGTCTTCGTTTGATATGCTCACGAGAGTTGGATAAACTATTGAATAATTGGTCGCACCACCATTAAAAGTTGTTTTATTTTTTATGCTGAGAATTGGGCTTTCAGTGGTGCTCGCCTTTTCATCTCCTTCCGCTTCGTTTGATATGCTTGAATTAATAGTGTTAGTTCCTTCTATGAATAACCCAACACTCGCGGTTTTAAGGGATTGAATTCCAGTAGAAGCATCATTTCTCATTATAGCCGTAAAAGGTAATGTAGTATTTCGCAGACTTACACCAGTATTATCATTCGCATACTTAATCATATGGACTAGCTGAAATTCGCCAGTCTTTGGGTTCTCAATTGAAAACTTAATAGCACCAAAGCCCAAATATTGAAATTGAATTTGAAATACATTTCCTTTATCCCACAGCAAGTCTGGCATATCGCCTGATCCATCGCAGGGGTCATCCCATTCTTCTTGGTCAATATAATGTGCGTTTCCTGCTTTACAATGTAGAATATTCATCCCTGCCTCATTTTTGTAAAAATAAAATCCATCTTCAAATTCGTTTCCTATTCCGATAAATGAATAGTGTGCTTTCGCATCATCAGTCGTCCATAAAGCAGTGAAGCGACACATAACTCCCATACCCGTTCTGTATTTTATTTTTCTTTTGCTCACCAGAGAGGCATCCGCAGTAGCGTTGGCAGTTGTTTTCAATTCCGCCATATTAGCATTAAATGAAACGGTCGCCTTTGTTTCTGTTTTAGCCCATATCCGTGTATTAACGGTATATGGAAAGATTTCTTGTAATACTGGTGTTAATTGTGCGGTTGTAGTTTCGCCAAAGGCGGTTTTCATATTATCAATGTGTCCGCCATATCCAACTTTGACATTTACGAAGTCTCCGACAGGATTTTGGGCGACTAAATTTCGTTGGTGAGACATTGTTCTATATTATCAAAAAAATAAATAATCTATCAAAATTAATTGTAAGCTTTTTTTCAAAAACCACTTACGATCTCAAAAACCTATTGCGAAGCTACGCCCGCAAAGCGTATCACCTAACTGGAGGGGGTGCGGGGGCTTGCCCCTGCTAACTCATCAAAATTTCAATTCCCTTAACAACAACGGTTCTTTGAAGAATGGCATAAGTATAATAATTCAATTGGACTGCCCCAGTCGCACTCCATTCATATCGCCGTTCGGTGTCCAACGATAGCCCAGCCACTTCATAACCCTCTTCTTCTCTCTTGTCATAAAGGGGGCGGTTGTGGTCCCAGAAATCAACGTGGAACCAGTTATATTTATACACATTAGAGTTCAAAATAGCTGACCCCTTAATTTTTTCCTTCAAAAGCATATAGTCTTCATCGCGGGAACAAGTGATATCAAACTGCTGAATTCTATTACTATCCAAAGTAGTATAATAATCAGTAATCTTAGCTTGTGCTCGGTTGTCGCAATCAAATGCGGTGTTTGAAGTTTCGGTGTTATTAAACCCGCTCGTGTAAATTCGGGTTCATCTTCAAAACAAATGACTGAGTGCCCGCCGCGAGATTAGTTTTCCAAGAGAGCGGGTATTCGGTCTTGAACGAAAAGCCTTCACCCGCAATCTTTTGTTGAACACCCAAGATAACATTCGGGTCGGTTTCAACAGCGAGAAATAAGTTAAGGTTAGTAATATTTGCGGGCTGTGCGGTAGCAGTCGCTCCTGCTCCAACACTATTAGCATCAGTTCCATAAAATACGGTTTTCTGGGTTCCCTCCCACACAATTCTCAAATCAAGAATTTCATTAAAACCAATAGTTTTATCAATTTCAAAAATGGTTCCAAAAAGCATACCAAGAGGAATAGACACATTGATAACAGGAGTAGGGGTGTTATCTCCTCCACCTTCAAAATACTTCGCCTCTTCATAAGAGACATTTACAACAGATGCAGCACCAGTTCCGTTAGCGATGAGCAAATCATTATTACGACGAGCATTGATAGATGGTGGGGAAATTGCTCCTGCGATAGCATTACCATAAACATTTAATGTCGCCCGAAGATGACCGTCGGTATCAATACTCCCCGCAACTATTGCCGCACTTGCTTGTTGGCCAGCATACACGTTAGCATTAAAGGCGGTTGTAGCACGTCCATCAGCATTACACTTTTGAAGCATCGCACCATAACCAGACCCAGCCCCGTGGTTATCCAGTGCCATAAATCTATCATAGGAAATCTCGGGTTTCCAAATCATCTTAGTGTAATTACCCACGTGTTGAAGATTACACAAATACTGCCCACTTCGGCTTCGTAGTTCAATCGTCTTAATCATTGACAGACAGTCCATAGGAATTCTGTTATACCTTCCAGCATTACCGCCAGCATCTGGTGTGTAGGTAAATCGCAAAACAGACCTCGCAAGGTTCAAAGGACGAGTAGGAATTTCAAAAGTTGATTCAATTCCTCCCACGGTGGTAATTGGAATGGTCGCAAGACTTTCGCGGGCAGTAAGTTTATTAAGCGAATACTTACCGCGAATGAGCTCGCTCTGGCTGTGTGTAAGTTCTCCTCCGTATTGAACGGGCATTTTTTTGTAAGTGCTTTTTTTCAAAAGGTTCTATATCTTATGGATAAAAAAATAAATAATTATAATATTATCGGCTTTTTAACAAATTAAAAAATGATGAAAATAAATTAAAATAATTAGTCTCGCGGTAAATCAACAATGTCATTACAATACCCAACCCGTTTAGGTTTATTGGTTGGTCGTTTTCGTCAGTTAAGTAAAACCGAAATACATTGTTTGAATTGGCGGACAGTCTTTTGCCATATTCACTGCCAGAGCCGTCGTAGATAACAGAGCCGAATGGGATTTCATTTGCCGTATATATTTCTTGAAGCACGTGGTTATCGCCTTCACCTACTAAATCCGACTGTAAATACAATGTTTTTTCACCCGTCAATATTATGACATTTGACGACCTCAGTGTATTATTAGCGAAGAAATAAGTAGAAGACCGCTCAAAACCCATAATTTTGTGAATACGAGTTTCGTCATCAAACACAAACCGCGGTTGAATTCCGCCGTTGTCTGCCACAGTAAATAATAGCTTGCCGTCTTCGGGTTCTGTGTTGGTGTTGTTGCTTGTTATTGTATATGTGTAGTCATTGGGGCTTTCCGCGGTTAGCACTTCGGCCAGCTTATTTTTTAAGTTGTTCATTGTGTAGTTGCCCTCGGGTATCGTAATGACCGCCTCATTGCCGTTTTCACTCAGAATAAAAGTGTTGTAAGGACTTGCCACAGAGTAATAGGACTTCGGCACATAGATATGTAAAATTTTACAATGTGTCGGGTTGTCCAATCCTCTTAAATCCAAAGAGTGTGTAAAGTCGCTATCTGTGCCGTTTATCCTGTTTTTACTGTTTATGTAATAGATACCGCTACTCCTGCCACCTTTATATTCCATAGTAAGTCTTACAATCTCAAAAAACTATATATTAGAAAATATATTTTTTATTTTACTGGCGGGGTCTATATGAATGTATCAAAACCATACCCATTCTGGGATTTCAACTCCTCCGCTTCCCTCTCCTTCAAATCAGTCCATCCGCTAGCAAATTTAAAACGGGTTCCTTTCGCCCGCTCTAAAAGAAACCGCATACTGTGCCAACCGCAAGTATCTGAGGTGTTTGATTGTTGCTTAACTTGATTAACCTTCATTAATAAATAACTATCTGGCTTACTTTTTTCAACAAGCTGTTTCATTTGTTGCTGGAAAAGTTCAGTCGGCTCATATTCTGCTAGCGGGTCATATATCTCTATACTTCTATCGCCGATTAATGAGCAATAAACAGCCATCCAATGTTGTCCTTTTTTGTTGCTCGGGTCTGTGTTCATAATAAAACCATACTTCTTTCTTTTTTCTGGTTTTAACTGGTTGATTTGGTCGCTGGCTATCGTGCCTAAATACCAGTCGTGCTTTTTCATTATGTCGTCTATTTCATTCGTCATTAATCCTTTACCTATTCCAGACTGTTCGCCAGGGTCCTCCGTTTCACTCACCAAATCTTCATCATTGCCACTTTCCTCAGGCTCTTGTATAGCTGGTTGATTTTCTTGTTCTTCTTTTTTTTCGTCTTTTTCTTCTCCTTTTGCTTCTCTATCTACTTCATCTTTTTTTTTTGAACGGCACCTTCTGCCCATAAATCAAACGATGCCCAAGCCTGGTCTGGCGACATCATTCCCTCGTTTATAATAGGACTGGTATATAGCCATTTTTTCAACATTTCGGAATAGTTTATTTTTCCTCTTGATGGTTTAATGTCGGGGATAGTGTGGCCAATAAATTGTAGTTTTTTAACCATCATTTCATTACTAGTTTTTCCTGCTTTATTCCGTTTCTGTCTCATCGACTCTGCGAACATACCATCAATTAACTTTTCCTTTTTAGTTTGTTTGTGTTTCTCCTCTTCTTCCGCATCCTTTACAATTATGCCTCTCCGTCTTTTTGGCGGTCGTCCTGGTGGAGGTGGTGGTATCATAGGCGGTGCTACTGGGGCCATTAATAAACCCTGTCTATGTCGTCGTTCAGCATTTAGTTCCTGAATAAGTCGCTGTTCCTTTTTCATTTCCCTATCCTTTTCTTCCAGCCTTTCCTTCGCCTCCGCCAGTTCTCTTTTATGGTCTCTGTCCAACGCCTCCTTTCTTTCCTTCGCATCGGCAAGGTCCTTTCTTTCCTGCCTTTTCTTCTCCGCTTGTAGGTCATCCCGTGCTGACTTTTCCTTTTTATCAATAGCCTCAATGAGGTCATACTTTTCTTGTTTAAGTTTGTCTAAGTGGTCTTGAATTGCGGTTCTCGTGTTCTGTTCAATCTCCGACAGGCTCTGAACCTTTCTTAAATTCTCCTTCTTTGTCTTTGCCCTCTTCGCTTTCGGCTTGTTCAAGTATTTCATAAACAGCTTAACGATTTGAAGTGTTGATAAGTCATTTGTTTTCTTTCCAAAGTTTAGATATGCTCGTTTGCCTTTTACTTTGATATATATTTGTTCTGTATATCCTCGGCGGTCTTTGTTTTCGCAGAGACTTCGCCTCCGCACCTCCTTTTTTTAATTTATTCATTCGCAGAGACTTCGCCTCCGCACCTCCACGGGTTTTGGTGAAGCTTTTTCAAAAGGTTCATATACTAAGGTAAAAAAATAAAACTGTTTTCAATATTATTTGAACCCACCGAGGGGGATTTAAAATTTAAGTGCCCCACGTCCGCTCTGCTTGCCGTATCCTTGTTTGGCCGCCGCCTTTGCTACGCGGTCAGCATAAGGAACTCCGACATCGCTCAGAAAAGTAGCTCCTCTTGAAATCAATTGATTCTTTTTGATAAACCTATTAGCATCCAATATCGCTTGTCCGACTTTCTTCCAATTTACTTTTCCACCCTGTTGCCCTTTTTTTCGTCCAGTTTTCTTTTTTCCGCCCGCCATTGTGCTTGAATTTCTTGTTATTTTTCCGACTGTTGGAATGACTTCAACCCTTGTTGTTTTTACGACCATTATAATATACGAAAAAAAAAATAATAAAATTACAAAAACCTTTTGTTAAAATTCTGCCTCAGCTCGTCCGATACCGCATCCACATACAAAAAGTTAAACCTCTCTTTCGTCGCCTCGTGGTATTTTTCAATGAAGTATTCTAAATCATATCCAAGGTCCAGATGCTTATACACGAGTTCTATTTTATCCACACTCTGTCCTGGAAAGATAAGAAGGTAGTCCAGCTGTTTAATCGCCTCAGGTTTTAGGTCGTTAAGATACTGCGAGCTCATAATCACCTTTGACTTGTAGTGTCTATTTTTTTTACTTAAATTGCTTACGGACTTATCCCTTAACCCGCTACCCAAATCATCTAACACGAAAACAACTTCTGGTGTAATGTATTTGCTCGGTCTCTGTGGTTTTTCGCCTCCCTCCTGCTTCTTCTTCTCTTCTTTACCAAAATAAAGAAACTTCGGCTTCCTCTTTACCGTCCTGAACAATATCGCCTTCTTCTTGCTCTTCGTCAGGTTTATTCAGCTTGTCTAACTCGTAATCAATCACACTGTATCCATCCGTTTTCAAATATGTGTATATAGCCATCGGGTTTCCCTTCTTCTTGAAGTGCTTCACCATTTCTTTGTATATGTGGTCTTTGTGTATCGTGCTGGCTATGATAACAATACGGGTCTTTTTGTCAGTAGTTCGTTTCAGGATTTCAAACAATGCGGTCGTCTTGCCACTCTTCTTGCGAGCGAGAAGAAATATATTGGCATACGGCTCATCAAATAACTTATATCCTTTTGCCAACTTGTCGCCATCTCCGTTTTGTCTGACTGGTTTCACCTTTACATTATTGATTTTCTCCATAGCAGAGACTTCGCCTCCGCACCTCCAAATACTTTTATATATTCTAAAATATATTTTTATTTTACCTGTGGGGTTATAGGGGGAGCAGGCCCCTATGCCAAAAATTCTAAACAAATAACAATTCTTCCAGCTAGTGGGTCAGTTTCAATATTACCGCTGTCTGTTTTCAATACCCTAAACGAATACTGCCCGTCGGTCCAGCCGCCGAGGTTTGAAATGTTTGCCGTGGTGCTGTCGGCGAATGTGCCGATAATGCCGATGCGGTCCATATAAAGGATTTTTGTTTTCGTCTCGGTCATATCATTCATATAGTGGATAAACTTAACATTCATTCTAGTCGGCGTAAAGTTCATTTGAATGTTTTTATCAAATGTCTTGCTACCGCCAACAAAATCATTACTTAGAAAAATAATCTTTTGGTATTTGAAATCAGTCATTTGTGTTTTTTGTTTCTATATGTTGTATAATATATTATGTTATTAATATTATTATTTGTGTGCTCTGTGTTAGGTCAGACTGCTTGTGATTTCTATTCGCGGGTCAGCGATAAAAAAAACGAAAGTTGTCTTTATTGTATTCAAAAAGGAATAGAAAACAAATTTAAATGTGTGTATAAGCCTATGAGCGATTGGTGTGTTAGTTTTGATGAAGCTATTCCGCTAATCTGTGCTGGTGATAGCTCTTGGTATAAAGTCTATCTGTATGAGTGTTCGTCTTTTTGAAAAAAAGGACACAAAAACCGCGGGGGTTATTTCTTTGAGCTAGAAGGGGAAGGAAGGCAGATACCGATAAGTAAGGTCAAAATACCTACATAAGTGTTAGCAACCTCACACGGTAAGTTCTTTTCAGACAGCCTCACGATACAAAGGGTGATGATGGCGATAATGATACCCATTTGAAATAAGTATTTAATAAGTCGGCTGTCAGTTTTTCGCTTAGTCAAACAGCAATCCCAGCTGTCCTCGTAATCGTGGTCTATCTTTTTTTCTTCCTGCTTAATTTGGACATCTAGCACACGGTTCTTCAACTCTGGTGTAAGGTCTTCCGTCTCTATGATTGGTGGTGGGTGTAATCTAGGGGGCATTAGGCGGGAAAACGAATGCTCTGATTTCTGCTACTAAATTTGCTTGGTCTTGTAATATATTAAGTAAAGTTTTATTTTCTTTTTCTAAATTAACTACCTTTTCCGTTAAATGTTGAAAAGCACTGACAAGTATTGGTATAAAACTTGTATATGTTATGCCTTCAAGGTAGCCATTTCCATCATCCGCTTTCATTCCACTTTCAGATACAAATTCTGGAAAAATCTTTTTTACTTCGTCCGCAATAAATCCGTGGTTCTTTTTTTCTTTCTTTTCGTCTGATTTCAAATAATACGAACAACAATTTATTTTCATTAATTTCTCGCAACAATCCCCGCAGTCTAATGTTTTAATATCTGATTTTAGTCTCCTGTCCGATGAGTTTGTCCAAGCACCATTGAGAGGAATATAATTATAACTGCCTGACGGCTCGCTTGAAGAGTTTGAAGTAGTCCAAGCGTGAAGCAAACCAGTAGAAGAAACAATTGCTCCATAATTCGTATATCCTCCTGATTTAAAAAATAGTTGTGGGTCGTTAGTAGCGGCGGGTCTTTGTCTTATTATTAGAGAACCGCTTGATGTCGTTGGAAGAGTTATTCCACCATCTGCTTGAAAGGCGCCTTTGTTCCACAAAAATCCATCGCTCCCTCTCAACGACATTAAAGCAACATCATTGGCATTTTCCCACACAAAACCGTGGGTCCTGTCCGCACCCGATCTAAATCTTACGGCATAACTACTAAATCCATTTCCTGCTGGTGCCGTTCCTGTTCCACTTAATGCTTTATTCGCCCCAGATTGTGCCATATAAATCCCCCAGCCTGGGTCAGTAATATCCCAAATATATATTCCTCTGGTGCTTCCTCCATTTGTTCCTCCTTGAATGGATATTTTCGCCCCACTAGTATTCGTTGCTGATGTTAGTGTGCCAGTATATGTAATCCCCGCATTTGCCGTTATTAACTTTGAAGCAGTAATCCCACCATACCCAATTCTAAATAATTCATTTGAGCCTCCATAATAAAATATGTGGTTATCGCTTGTAGCATTAACATTATACATCATTGTGTTTAGTATAACACCAAATCCATTAAAAGCAGTTGTAGAGCCTGTTCCTCCATCCCATAACACTAGTTTATTGTTCGCTACTCCACTTCTATTAATAAAAACACTTTTACCCGCTCCTACTTCTATGTTATCGCTCGCCGTTAATGTTGTTGTAGTAATACCAGCAGTTGCCGTTAATGTAGTTCCTGTTATGGTTCCGCCACTTGTTATGTTGTTTGAATTCATATCTAAAGCACCATAAAACCGCATACCGCCCGCATTGTTAAAACGAACGATATCAGACGAAGCACTTTTATTATCCAAAAGTTTTGAAATATAAAGTCCTGCTCCTTTTACATCAAATGCTACATTTGTGAATAGGTAGCCTCTTTGGTTAGCGGTTCCACTTGAATCAGTGTTTAAAGTATATAAGAAAGACTGCCAATCACCCGTTGTCTGTGAAAAGAATATGTCTCCCCCATTTTGGTTTAATATCCGCGCCCCATTATATGTGATATTTCCGCCATTAGTGATATCCACATTGTTAAAATCCGCAGTGTTCGTTAAAGTTAGATATTTTATCTCTATTCTCGTTCCATTGAATGTTTTAATTCCTGTTATTGTTTGGTCTCCTGTTAGTTTTACATTTTGCCCGTCCAATGTGTCCGCATACCCTTTTGTCGCTCCGTCTGTTGATAATGTAGGAGTTGCTAAATTTGTAATTTTGTTGTTGTTCAAAGATAGTGTAGTGCCAGATGCGGTTATAACCAAAGTATCACCCGAATATAACTCTACATACGAGCCAGTTATCTGTATCGGATACCAAGTCGCTGTTGCTGTTTTTTGTGCGGCAATTACTCCTATTTTTGTATCAAAGGCTATTCCAATACCATCAAAAGAAGTCGGATTGGATGAACCACTTACTTCAATAGTTGATGTAAATTTTTTATTTCCTGCTATTGTTTGGTCTCCTGTTAGTTTAACAACCGAAGTATCAAGAACAGAAACATCCACACCATCAACCAGATTTACATTTGTTATACTCTGGCTTCCCATATTTAGTCCGCCATTTGCTGTTATCGCCCCACTCGCCGTTAATGTGGTTGTTGATACCCCAGCACTCGCTGTTATTATCCTTAAAGCCTTAACTTCTCCATTATTAATTCTGAATAATTCGTTTGCTATCCCGCCATAGTAAAATTTATGACTAGCATTTATATTATCAACATTATAAATTAACGTATCACCAGCAATACCAAAACCACTAAATGCAGTGTCAGAGCCTGTTCCATTATCCCATAAAACTAACTTATTAACCGTGCTTATAAAACCTGCCCTGTCTATAAATAATTTTTTGCCTCCCCCAACTACTATATTGTCGCTTGTTGTTAATGTAGTTGTAGTTATCCCAGCATTCGCTTTAATTTCATTGCTGAATGTTTTTGTTCCTGCTATGGTTTGGTTTCCTGTTAGTTTAACGACTGCGGTATCAAGGGTGGATACATCAATACCATCAACATTGCCTACATTTGTTATGTTAAATCCTCCCATATTTAAACTACCAGTCAAAGCCACTGTGCCGTCCTTTGCCAGTTTTGTATCAGTATATGCTTTTGTTGAAGCATCGGTGTCATAGAATGGTGCTGGAAGTCCGCTAATTGCTGTTGTGCCACTAAAATTTAAAACATTGCCAGTTAATGTTATTCCACCCCCTGTTGTTGGAGCAAGAAGTATGGAAGAACCAACAATGCTTAGTGGATAGCCCGTCGCCCCACCCGCCTCCGACGAATAAATAGAACCCATATTATTGTTGTAATTGAAGAATAACTTACCTGTGTTTAATGGATTTGAATCTTTTACACCCACATAAGTAGTAAATATTTTTATTCCTGTTATGGTTTGGTCTCCTGTTAGTTTAACCACCGAAGTATCAAGAGCAGAAACATCAATACCATCAACATTACCGACATTTGAAATAGCAAATCCTCCCATATTTAATCCGCCTGTCATATTCGCGGTTCCGTCCAATCTTAGAAAAGGTGAGTTTGTATTTCTCAATTGGCCTGTGCTATAAATGAGCAGTTGGTTATCAGCGGGTGTGCCTGTAATTAAAACATCGCTGTGTGTATTAATTGAACCATCTGCGGACACTTTATCATTATTGTCTTCGTGTTCTGATATCCAAGTATCAACATCTTTCGTATTTAGTAAATTAACTCCCGTTATATTCAAATTACCGCCCATACTAATATTGCCGAATTCATCCACATTTATTGGAAATGTTTTATTTACCCAGTTGATTGAGTTATATGTTAGATAACTATTCATCGCAACTGGTGCTGTAATGACGACATCTGTGAGTGTATCAATTGAACCAATGGTTGTATTTCTCCATTTACCATCTACATCATTATAAGTTAAGTATTGCCCGACCACTGGTGCGGATATGTTTGTGTCTATGAGATTGTATAGACTGGTTTGGTGCGGATTACTTGTATTAGAGCGGTGTTGAGTTGAGGCTTTGACTTCGTCGTTGTCCCTTACCCGTTGCTCTGTGTAGTATAGATTTTTTCCTTCTTTAATGTCTGTTGTTGATTTGGTAGCTAGTCTCGCATCAAATCGGCCGTCAGTGTAATAAAGATTTACGGGGTCTGCATCTTCTGGTATCCTGTCTGTATTTAAGCCAATAATATTAGTGTTCGTTAAATCAAGGTTAAGTATGTTCAGACTATCAACGGCCAGCTCATTAAGGCCTAATAAACGTTTGTATTGGCTCATTGAACCACTATATAATTAGTTTATTAATAAAAACTAAATAATATTATTTTGTATATTAATATAAACAAGTCATAAAATGCCAAGAGGTAATAGAGAGGTCGCGATGAAGAATCTTGAAAAGGGTTGGGAGGCGAAGAAGAACCAGGCTAAGCAGAGAAAGATTGAGAGGGCTAGGGAATTACTAGCGGAGGAAGAGGCGAAGAATGCAAAAGAAATGACCAATGACGAAAAGATGGACCACGTGTCTAAGAAACAGTTGGCGAAGGATATGATTGAGGGACGGGACGGCGAGAAAAGCGAGGAGAGCAGTTCGGATGAGGAAGTAGAACACGACTTTGTTGATATCGTTGCCCAACGGGTTGCGGGTATGAATTGAAGACTAAACAGAAGAAGAAGAAAGCGGTAAAAAAGAAAGTGGAAGAAGAGAGCGATAGTGAGAGCGAGGAAAGCGAGGAAGAGGAACAGCCTAAGAAAGGTAAAGGTAAGAAATCAAACATATCAGTTAATGTTTATAATCAACAACCCGAGAAACCAAAAAAAGAAAACAATGATGAACTATCGCGGATATTTTTAAAGTTTTGAACCTACCAAAGATAATGATAAGAATAGTAATTAGCATACTCTGGATTGTTGTATGTTAATTCCCCTTTTGAATTTCTTATAGCTTTTGCTCTTGCTCTGTAATTTCTTCTTCTTTCTTTGTCTAAATGGTTTAGATGCGAAAAAAGTCCTATGCAGTCTTTGTAATGCTCATATCTGACATCACCGAAATGAATTGTTTTTCCTTTTGGTGTAGTAGTTGTATATATTTTTTTTTTACACTTGACTTTGAAAATCTCATAATATTATATAATGAGCAAAATAAAAAACCTTCCGTTAGATGTGCGTTTACACATTATGGACTACCTATATAATCATCGTATGTATGACTTCACTAGTTGCTATGTGTGTGGATTTTTTGTTTAGCGAACCGACAGATTACAGCCATTGATGATAGTTTTGATTGGTTTTATATGTATGAGTTTTGTTCTAATTATTGTTTTGAACTAGAAAAAAAAGAAAGAGCAATATATAGAGATAAAACATTAGGTGTTATAAAATATTAGGAGGCGATGGACGACCATATACAAGAACTAAAAGAGCAACAGGCATTAGAACTACAATATCAGAAAAAACAAAGTAAGAAATGGAATACAATATGGGCTGATAAACCGTTGAAACAAGTGTTCGTAGATTTGGCGGATATGTCTAAGTTAAAAGATAAACCAGGTAATAAAAAATATGCTTTTATGTTGGTTTGGATTGACACTAATAGTAGATTTTTAGAAGTTAGACCGCTGAAAAATAAAACTGCGAATGAAGTATATACTGGTTTAAAATCTATTCCATATATCCCAGAAATTATTACAACAGACAGCGGAGGAGAATACAAAGGAGCAGTTAATAAATATTTTGATGAACATAACATTGAACACAGAACAGTTGAAGTAGGAGACCACAAAGCACTCGCAATAGTTGATAGAGTCATTAGAACTATTAGAAGGTGGTTTGACATACTATTTGAAACTAATGGGAACTTTGACTGGGTCTCATACAT
Source organism: Paulinella micropora (assembly GCA_019918135.1). Classification (NCBI taxonomy): domain Eukaryota; phylum Cercozoa; class Imbricatea; order Euglyphida; family Paulinellidae; genus Paulinella; species Paulinella micropora. The sequence goes on from WBZZ01000611.1 coordinate 56,005, forward strand.
TGATGATATGGTCAAAACTTACAATAATCGTTTCCATCAAACAATCAAAGCTAGACCAATTGATGTATTGAACGGAAAAGCTACTAATAAACAAAAAATTGAAAGAGATGAAAGTATTAACGAATTTGAACCAGGCGATAAGGTAAGACGGGAAGTTCAACGAAATCTATTTTCAAAAGGAGGTCGGACTTGGTCAAAGCAGATATATACGGTTTTGGGTAGAAATGGATTTAAGATTGTGCTATCTAATAAAGAACTAGTCAGCCCCCGTGAGTTATTAAAGACTAAGTTTGAAAAGCCAGTTGATGATGAAAAGCAAATTAACGAACAAGTTCAAGAGATAACGAAGGAGAAGAAAATAAAGCAACAGTTAAAAAAAGAAGACATACAACCAGAAAACATAATTGAAACCAAACGGCACAAAAAGAAAAAGGTAATTTTTCATTTATGAGTGATGTTGTTTTGGCAGTGGCATTTTGTATTTTTTTGTTTTGGAGAAATGGGCCTTCTTTTCGCTTTGTCAAAAATCGCGTTTTCGGCAAAGGAGAAAATCTGTAGGTTTTCGTGTTTTGGTCACGGGCTCATTTCCTTTTTGCTTTTGTGTGTCTTGAAAAAGTGTGCCGAAGTGGCCCCTTATACTACCAGTGTAAAAAATGGGGATTTATGCTGTTATCTCTTTTATATGAACGAATATGGCAAAAATGGCAAACTATGGCAAAATTCAAGACGATAAAAAGGGGGGGGTGATGGTGGGGACCACAGAAACCCCCCCCCCCCCTTTCCTCCCTGTTTTTTTCGAATTCCCTCAATATGTCCCTCATTACTCTTTATTCTTTCGTCTTCAATAGTACTTTCTTTTCCTTCCTCCTTGTTCAATTCTAGGATCTTTTCCTTCCTCCCTTCCTCCCTTCCATCTTCTTCTTCTTCTTCTTCTTCTTCTTCTTCTTCTTCTTCTTTGTCTTCTTCTTTGTATTCTTCTTCTTCTTCTTCTTCTTCTTCTCCTTCTTCTTCTTCTTCTTCTTCTTCTTCTTCTTCTTCTTCTTCTTCTTCTTCTTCTTCTTCTTCTTCGTCTTCTTCGTCTTCGTCTTCTTCGTCGTCTTATTCTTCTTCTTCTTCTTCTTCTTCTTCTTCTTCTTCTTCTTCTTCTTCTTCTTCTTCTTCTTCTGTGATATATTTAAAACAAAATTGTACAGCAAAACGTGTCAAAACTATTTTATTCATTATGCTTGTATGTATGTATGTATGTATGTATGTATGTATGTATACATATGTATGTATGTATATATGTATGTATGTATGTATGTATGTATGTATGTAATGCATTGTATGTATGTAATGTATGTATGTATGTATGTATGTATGTATGTATGGCTAAGTATGTATGGCTAAGTATGTATGTATGTATGTATGTATGTATGTATGTATGTATGTATGTACATTGTATGTATGTATGCATGTATGTATGTATGTATGTATGTATGTATATATATGTACATGTACATACGAGCAGAAGAATTGTCGATAGGCCTGATAAAACAGGATGCAATTTTTGCCGAGGTGTGATAATCTATTGCCTTTTTGTCTCGGCCCTTGCAGGGAAAAGTGACATTTGCAAATACACAACCACAACTTGCTCTGGTGGTGCCAGGTGGCAGGAAACACCTGGTTTTTGTGGTGGCATGATTCTGGAATTTTTGGCAACCAAACTTTGCGGCTTTCTCCTGCACTCAATCGTGATCCGTTGAAGTCGGGGAGAGTGGCAATCGATTGTTCAGGCCAAGCACTATCAGAATACACAATAAAAAACTTTTCTGGTAGGCGGTGGCACCGGACCCCCCCCACCCACAAGTGCTAGTCTTCTTATTTTTTGGATAAATACCAGCCACAATTTTTTTTTGTAAAAAACCGACGACTTGCGAAACGCCAAACCCTTGCGGTTTCTGTTCTTGACGATGACTACTGAGGAGTTGGATGCAGTACACACGATTGTAGCTCTGCGTGCTGCAGCCGCCCCAGGAAATCATCCTCCTGACCAGGAACAGCAAGGCACTGGCATGTTGTCGCCTGTCCCTGCGCACAGATCCAATAGCGCGGACACACTGCCAAACGACACCCCTCCTGCCTCTCCACGTGAGGAACAGAGCGTGCAAGTCGAACGCAAGCATCCAGTGGATCCAGATCCGCCATCCGACTCGTCAGAAGACTCGTCAGACGACTCGTCAGACGACTCGTCAGACGACTCGTCAGACGACTCGTCAGACGACTCGTCAGACGACTCGTCAGACGACTCGTCAGACGACTCGTCAGACGACTCGTCAGACGACTCGTCAGACGACTCGTCAGACGACTTGTCAGACGACTCGTCAGACGACGAGCCTCTTGTGGATGCTAGTATGGGATCTCTCACTAATCGCTCATACCTCTGGCTGATGATCGACCCCTGGCACGAGCACCACGCGCCTGACGAGATCGTGCTTGGCCTCCACTCCGACCGCAAGGACGTAGAGAATGCACCGACCGTGCAGATCGTGAGGAAGCTAGCCGAATTCCTCAGCGAGCACAAGGGCAAGGCCGGTGCGATGCGCCGGCGCCACGTACGGGCTGCCCAAAACGACGTGGCAGACCGCGTGGCCAAGTACGACACGTTGGTGTACGAGCTGGGCCGTGAGCCCACTGCCGAGGAGAAAGAGAGTGCAGGCGCCTACCTCGACGCGTTCTACCCGCAAGACGGCGAGAACGATGTCAAGAAGGGCACTGGCGCGGTGCTACGGGAACGTGGCAATGGGCTGCGCAACTGCGTGACTCAGAGCTATCTCAACTTGATACCGCGCGCCGCTACCAAGAAGTCATCCTACCGTAGGCGCCTGGCCAAGTCAGCGCACACAGCGAGCGTCGCTGCCTTCTGTAAGGAGAGCGCCTCTGCCGAATGGCACACTGACGACAACGGCAAGGTGTGGCGGCCGCGACTGCTCAAGGGAGTGGGATTCAACGACATCGTCAAGGGTAGGGTCAAGGGGGATCTACTCGTCGCGTCGGACGGGCACTGCGTCGCACTACGAGGCAGGAAGATCCTGAACGCCGGCTCTTACAGGGAGGTGTCCCTCACGCGCTCGAACCTGATCAGCGTAGGCATCAAAGATGGACACTTGCTCGAAGTGGCTAGGTTGTAACCTTTTCTCTGTCTCTCTATCGTCTGGTTATTAAAAGTATATATCTAGTCCTGTTTGCAATTTCACGTGAAATCTGATAGTCTGGACCTTTCGTTCGAATCTGGTTAGTATAAAGGCGGATTTCTGACGAAAGGTCCAGCTTTCAGTTGTACCGGGGAAAAGGGAAAAAAGGAGGAGGGAGGGGGGGGGGGAGGGGGAGGGGAGGAGGGGAGGAGGGGGAGGGAGGACACCGCCTAACTGATCAGTGGCGATCGCAACTTAGCAGTCTTGTGGTGGGTAACACTCCCCCCCCCCCTCTCTTTTTTCCTATTTCCCCGTGAAATCTCTCAGTGTGGACCTTTCGTCACCGACTTGGTTAGTATACAGGCTGATTTCTGACAAAAGGTCCGCTACTGAACCGTCTGGTGGTGGGTGCCACTCCCTCTCTCATTTCCCCAGGAAATCTCACAGTCTGGACCTTTTGATAGAATTTGGCTTGTGTAGAGGCTGATTTCTGACAAAAGGTCCGCCACTGAACAGTTTGGTGGTTGGTGCCCCCCCCTTCCCGCCTTTTTTTGTTTCCCGGGAAATCTCACAGTCTGGACCTTTTGTTAGAATTTGGCTTGTATAGAGGCTGGTTGGTGACAAAAGGTCCCGCCATCCGGAGAATTTTGGTGGTGGGTGCCACTTCCCGGGAAAACGTGACAGTCTGGACCTTTTGTTGGAATTCCGGCTTGTAATGAGGCTGGTTGGTGACAAAAGGTCCGGGGTCCGGGAAATCTGCCTGGTTCAGCGGCTGGTCGGGACCTTTTGTCAGGAACGAGCTTGTATACGGCTGGATTTTTGACAAAAGGTCCGGAAGGCGGTTGAAAGGCAGGACCTTTTGTGAGCAACGAGCCTGTATAAGGTTGGATTTTTGACAAAAGGTCCGGAAGGAGGTTGGGGTGCTTCAGCAGTAGGAGTGCTGCGAGGGCAGCGAGGGTGGGGAGCGCCCCCGTTGGCGACCTTTGGCCCAGGGGAAGGGGAGGGGGGTTGCTATACAGGTATAGTGATACATACATTTTGCTTTTATTGAATAATTACAAATTTTTGCGAACAAGCTGCTCTACTTTCGCTCTGAAAGCCGCAATGCGCCTGTTGTGAACTGCCGCTCGCTTGCGTAAGTATGCGCGTGCCAGCGGCTCGTGCTGCGCCCTGAGGCCTCCCATCGATTCAGGTGTAGTTCTCGCAATGAATCCACTCGCGATGTAAGGATATCTTAGCGAGCGGTCTATATACTTCATTTCTTGCGGGGTTACTAGCAGAGGCTCGTAGTAAAATAAATTGCGTTTCATGTGGGGCATGTAGCTGCGCCATACCAGCTGTGCCCGATCGTCGTCATCGAGGGAAATCCATTGTTCAGGATCTATGTCGTTGACAAAAGGGGGCGCGATGTAATCTTTGCAGATATTAGCCACTGCAAGCGGCAGCAGCGTGGCCAAGAAACGCACAGCGAGATAGCTAGCTGCGATTGCTCTGAGGGTCGAGTCGCCGGGTTCGTTCAATTGTTCGAATCTGCTGCACGGACCAGCGATAACAGCGTCTAGGTCGGACCATTGTAAGTAGCCCCGCCTCCAGGCACCAGCCTCGCCCTCTGCGATGAGTTCCGCCGTCACTTCGTCCCCTGTTCTGAGTTTTCCTGGTTCGGTGTAGTCGTGTTCGTCGAAATCGCACGTACCGGGGTCGGTGTATTCCGCGTCGTCCCGTCGGGCAGTGTACTCTATCATCTCGTGTAATGTCATGGGCTCCGTCGGTCCAGTCAGCGGGCCATCTTGTCCACGCGGCGTCGCTTGGCCTGTCGAGTCTCCACGCGGTCACAGGGTCGTGCGAACATGTCCTTCGTCCGTTACTTTTTTGCGTCTGTTGTTGGATTATGAGGCTGGACTGTCAGTCCGTTACTTTTTTGGCACAGGGCACGCGCCTGCTGCCTTTATGTCTTAGGAGTCGTGATATGGACGAAATATAGTGATACAGTCAAAAAAGGCAGTGATATGGTACAAAAAGGCAGTAGTGCGGGACAAAAAGGCAGTGATATGTATGGTCTGCATCTGGTCCCGGCGCAATAGAGAATTTCTAGAAGACCGTTACTGCATAACGGACGGCACCCTTGTCAGCTTCATTCTTCTCGAGTTAATAAACTCGAGAAGTGAGCAGCCGGAACGAGACTATTGCTAATTTTTCCTTGGCCGGAATTTACGCGAAATTTTCCTTGAAGAATTTTACGTGAAATTTTGCTGTAACTTTCTTGACTGGTCGGCAAAAATTTTATTGGATGTCCTGTATGGTAGGTACAATCGTGTCATGCCGTCTCTGTACGAGACAGGGGACCAAGCTAAGCTCGCGCAGCTGGTGGAGAACAAGCGCTTCAACCCCATCTACAAGCAGTTCCTGTTGGCTTGTTGGCTCTGCACGCGGCCTGCAACGACGGCGGTGGAATGAAGGTGAACTATAGCTACGGGAGTGGTCGCAAAGGCGGCAGGCTCTACGCGGACTGTGGCTACCAGAACGCGCCCAAGGCCCTGCGCAGGCTCTGCCTCGAAGACTGGCACTGGGCGTTCGACATCAAAAACAGCGTGCCTTATTTCCTCTGGTTCTTGGTCCGCGAGTTGCCGCGCGCTCGCGAGCTCCTCGGCAGCAAGGTCTCTGCGTTGCAAGAGTACGTCGAACGGCGGGAAGAAGTGCTGGGGCGCGTGCAAGAGGAGCTGGGCGTGGACCGCGAGGGCGCCAAGAACGCCATGCTCAAGATCACGCACGGCGGCAGCAAGTTCAGTGATTCTTCTTGTGCAGGCGACTACCCTACACTCGTGCCTACCAGGCGGCTGTACGGGCCGCGGCCGAGTTTCTGGGTAAGTGGTACTACAAGAAGCTGTGGAAAGATTGCGAGAAGAAGGGCGACGCGGAGGAGACCTTGCCCGGCCGCTCGGCGACTCTCTACGACAAGCTCGGCCGCTTCGTGCACTACCTTGCAACTAGGTACGAGGCAGTGACCATGAGGACGGCCATGCAATTCTTTTGGGACAAGGGTTGTGAAATTTGCTGCCTAGTGCACGACGAAGTCATTGTTTCGGACAGAGAGGGCAAGCTGCCAGAGGATGAGGACGCGGTGGCGCGCGAGCTGAACGCCTACATCAGAGAAAACGCTGTCTACCCAGGAGTCGAGACGAGCAAGCCAGGCGTCAAGTTCATGAACGTGGATGGCAAGCGCGTGGAAGTCTGTGTCCCGGTGCCCCCGACTGACATTGGCTGGTCAGTGCAAAGTGCAACAGATGATCGCTCAGCCCGGCGACCTGGAGTTAGTCCGTTTACCTCCCAGCAGCACCGGCTGTACCAATACGCGAGTCTATGCGACTGCGGATGACATGGCCAAGACAGCAAGCGGACGACCAGTGCTGCACCCTTATCTTTTGAGAAACACAGCGTGCAATGCCTCAACGCCTGGACTGGGATGGGCAAGACCTACACAGCCTTCGAATTCATCTACCGGCTGCGCCGGGAGAATCCTAGCGCCAGGATCCTGTGGGTCACGGGGCGACGGACACAGGCTACCAGCGGCGGCGGCGGACTGCTGCTCCAGTGCCATGCATGGAAGGCAGCAGAACTGAAGCGGTTCTGTGAAGAGGAACTGGTACAACAACAGACCACCGACAGCAATCTCGCGGTTTTACAAGGCATCATCGATGATACAATCGTGTACTACGAGAAAGACCAGGCCACCGGCTCCTATCGCGACCTGTACGAGGCGAAAATAGTCTTTTGCCAGGAGGAGTCGTTGTGGAAACTGCAAAGCAAGGAAAGGGGCGACGCCGGGCTGCCCTTCATACAGCGATACTCACTCTGTGTGTTGGACGAGTTCGTTCTGATATGCGACCAGACCGTGAGCGAGAAGACCAACCGAGGCAACCTGCGCACAAATAACACTGTTCTGTTGGATGTATGTGAACGAACGGATCGTCTCCTGATCATGGACAAGGACCTGACGGAATGTAGCAGGTTGTACGAATTCTTGTTTTGTAGCAAGGAAGAAGGGATCGCCTTCAAGCGTGCAAAGTGCGACACGCTGGAGCAGGCGCAGGCGCAGGTCGAGTTTCACCATTACTCCTACATTCTGCCCTCGCTGGAGCGCAGGCTAAAGATCGTGCCAGACTACGATACCTGGAAAACAATTCTAGCGGGAAGCCTCGCGGACAACTCGCAGCGTAGCTGGACTTGCTTCCGCTCACAGCGCGCGCTGGAGGCTACCTACGACGATATGGTCCGGCTCGGCCACACGTTTCCTCATCTCGTGGGCAGCCCGGACGCGCGCAGAGCCTACGACGAGCTGGTGAAAGAAGGCAAGGCCCTGTGGGACCACACGCCCGAGCTGGACGCCAAGGCCGGTCGGCCCTATGGCCGGCTGGACCGAGGAACAGAAGGACAGGTATGCACACGACAACAAGACCCGCAGCGAGTGGGCAGAAGGAGCGAGGGTGCGCATCATCGACGGCAGGACGGCGGAGAGAACGAAGCAGCGCATGTTGGCGAACATCGATGGCTGGCTGTGCTATGAAAACGACTGCAAGTGCGTAGACAACTTGGACGAGAGACACGGCGAAGGCCGCGACACCCGTGGCATTTTCTCCACTTCCGCTGCTATGGTGGCGGTTGACGCACAAACACCTTTCCAGCTCGTCATGCTCAACTGTGCGGACCCTGAACGCAAGGTGGCTGTTACTGGGCCTACCGGCCGGGGACTGGCGCAGATGTCAATGCGAGTGCGGAACCTGGCAGCGCCAGCGACTATCCTGGCCTATTTCGGTGACAGTGGGCTAGGTCCAGTGAGGTTCTATGACGAGGCCCTCGCACGAGCAGGGAAGGCCTGGCAGCACTGCCAACTGTTCAAGACGATGCTCCAGAACTTTACACAAAAACAAAATGATATGATTAACCAGGCTGCCAGGAAAGGCAAGGTTTCGGACTGGGCTCTTGTGGATGGCGCGCGGCGGGTGGGCGAATTTACCGACAGCAGTGGTAGGGTGCACAGGTATGAAATCCCGACTTCTCTGCAGCTGCGCTTGATAGCCCGTGAGGTCGAGCATCAGAGAGATCTGGGCTATGGCTGCTGGCGGAAGCTGTCCACCGACTTCATCATAACGCTCGACGAAGCCGGGCCACTGGAAGCGCGACTGCTGAAGCTGGCCTCTGCGCGCGCGGAGAAAGAAGGATGGCACGAAAAAGAAAAAGACGACAACGGCGACGGAGAACAAGAAGAAGGAGAAAAGGGAGAAGAAAAGAAGAAGCCGGCGCAGACAAAAGACGACGTGTTGCTGCGCATGGTGCTCATCCAGTTGGTTGACTGGCAGAGCAGCTCTGTTGAACGACGTGCTGTGGCGCCACGCACAGATGGAGAATTTTAGGGGCATGCATTCTCTAGAGGAGACGCAGAAGCAGGTGGTGGGCGTGCTTGCTCGGTACCCAGGCTTCTTCTCTTACGCTGCCAAGCTCAACACTATTGAGCTGGTGCGGGATTTCCAGCGGCTCAAGTCCGCCTTGCCCAAGCTCGATTCGCGAGTGGCCGCCCGGAGCGCAATCAAGATTACCGGGCCACAACAGATCCTCGCGACAAAGGATGCAGCCAGGCTGTACAAGGTTGCTAAAACCGTCAGGGAAGCGTTGGTCAAAAGCAATTTCAGTGAGCTGGATGCCAGCGCATGTGCCAAAAAGCCAGATGAGTGCGATCGCGAGCAAGGCACGCACACGGAGATCCCTAACCAGCTGCTGCAAGAGAAGGACGCGGTATGGCGACGTGCCTGCAACGATTTGTTTTATTCGCAAGCAGGGGTTATGTCCGAGGACCAGACGGCGCATGCAAAGCAACACAAGTCGTCACTGGGCAGACTGCAACGCGTGGTGAACAGGTTTGGCTTGTATCTGGCAAAAGACGACGAAAAATCAAAGAGAGTGACAGAGAAAGGCGGCTCCAAGAAGAGGAAATCCGCTTTTGTGCTCCACAAGATGATTGATGGCAAAAGAAAAGGCCATGTAGCAGTGTGCTTTGCCGAACAGTTCCATGACGGTCTGTACCGAGACCACAGGCCGCTAAAGAAACAAAAGGTGACTAATGACGCGCCGGGACTCTGATACCGTTTCATTAAAACATTTTTTCCTCAAACATATTAATAAACCCAAAAAAAAGGCGCGCCTGACAGTAGCAACATCAGAGAATTGAACTTTCGACTCAAAGGCCTACAGCTTCTGGCTGATTAAGCTAGACAATGACAGACACACAAGCTAAAGACAATTCTTGGCTTTTTGTCGGCGGGTGCCTTCCTGCCAGATTTTTACTAGCCAAAGTGGCACTTGACGCTGCACCACCGACCAAAGACAAACTGCGCGTTCTTGCCATGGTCCCCGCCGTGGTGTGGCTTTCTGAAGTTCTGAACAAATAAGAAAAAGGCTTCCTGGGCGGCAAAGTGTGGTGGGCCGAGAACCGCCTGTGGCACGGGCTCTTGTACATGCTGTTTGCTGCTACGGGGAAAGGAGAACTGTTAGTGACGGACGCCCTGCTGGCTTCGTATTTTGGCTTCCATCATTTCAGCAGAGAATGATTTTTTTTCTCTCGTGCCTAAAAATGTAAGCACTGCCAATGCAGGTCAAAAAAAGAGATGGTTCGTTGGAGCCGGTGTGTTTCGACAAGATCCTGCACCGCATCTCGGTCCTTGCGAGTGACCTGCCCGGCGCCAACGCGGTCGAGGTGGCCAAAACCACTATTGCCGGCCTACGGAACGGTATCTCCACGTCCGAGTTGGACGGACTCGCGGCCTCGAGCTGTGCAGCTTTGGCCTCTTACCACCCGGACTTTGCGCTGCTCGGAGGCCGACTTGAGGCCAGCAATATCCAAAAAAATTGTTCCCCTACCTTCGCCGGCTCGATGGATCGTCTGCGCCTGTCGCTTCTGCCATCGTTCTCTATCTTTGTGGACAAGCACGCCGCCGCCCTGAACGCAATGATAAGGCAGGAACGAGACCTCACTTTTGACTTTTTCGGCATAGCCACGCTCAAACAAGGCTACCTCCTCCGTGAGTGCGATAACAAGATCTGCGAGACGCCGCAATACTCGTACTTGCGAATCGCAATTGCGCTACACCACAACCTAGCAGAAAGCGAAGACAGCGCTTTGCTCAAGATCCGGGACACTTACAACCTCCTGAGTACAGGCCTATACACGCACGCCTCGCCGACTATGTTCAATGCGGGCCTGCGCAGAACCAGCAGCTGGCGTCGTGTTTCCTGCTGCCTATCCGAGAAGACTCGCTCAACGGGATCTTCGAAACCGTGAAAGACTGTGCAATCATTTCCAAACACGCGGGAGGCATAGGCTTGTACATCGGCAACGTGCGGGCGGCAGGATCCAAGATCTACGGGACGGGAGGCAAGAGCGACGGAGTTGTGCCTCTCTGTCGTATTCTTAATGAAACGAGTCGCTACGCCAACCAGTCGGGACGCAGGAAGGGGGCCTTTGCGGTGTACATGCCACCGTGGCACAAGGACATCTACGAGTTCCTCCAACTTCGCCAGAACACGGGCGCGGCGGAAAATCGCGCGAGGGATTTGTTTACGGCGCTGATGATACCCGATCTGTTCATGCAACGAGTGAAGGACGACTGTGACTGGACACTGTTTTGTCCGACGGAGGTGTCGGGGCTAGACGAGTGCTGGGGCAAGTTCTGGGAGTCTCGCTACACCCACGCCGAGAAAACACAGCAGGGCCAAAAAGTGAAAGCCCGGCACCTGTGGTCCTCCATTCTCAAATCACAAATCGAAACCGGGTCCCCTTACCTCATTTTTCGAGACCATGCCAACGCCAAGAGCAACCAGCAGCACTCGGGTACTATCAAGAACTCGAACTTGTGCGCGGAGATCATGCAAACGTCCTCGTCAGAAGAGACCGCCGTCTGCAACCTCGCGTCGCTTTGTCTGCCCCGCTTCCTCACACAGGACAAGAAAATGGTCGACATCGACCTCCTCCACTTTGTCACGCGCACTGCCGTGCGCAATCTCGACCTGATTATTGACATTACTACGTACCCCGTCCCAGCAGCTAAAATGTCTAACTTGGAGCACAGGCCCGTCGGGCTCGGCATCTGTGGACTCGCAGATCTGTTTATGATCCTGGGACTGACTTTTGAGAGCCCCGAAGCCGCCGCCCTGAACGAGCGCCTTTCGTGCGAGATCTACTACGCGGCGCTGAGTGCCAGCGCCGAACTGGCCAGAGAAAAAGGACGATACCCGGCGTTCGAAGGTAGCCCCGCCTCACAGGGCAAGCTGCAGCCGGACCTCTGGGGCGTGGAGCGCTCGACTGGCAGATGGGTTAGGCTGAAGGCAGATATCAAGGCCCGTGGGCTGCGCAACAGCCTCTTGATCGCGCTCATGCCCACCGCCAGCACTTCGCAGATTCTCGGTGTTTGCGAGAGTTTTGAGCCAATCTACAGCAACCTCATGGTGAGGAGGACCCTGGCCGGCGAGCACGCTATACTCAACCGGCACTTTGTCAAGGCTCTCGAACAAGGGCGCTCTGGACCCCTGCTGTCAGAGAGCAACTGCTGCGAAACGATGGCTCTGTCCAGGAACTTTCCGTGCCGGACGACATTAAACAAGTGTACAAGACCGTCTGGGAAGTACCGATGAAGCCCAGCTGCAACTCTCCGCGCTGCGTGGTCCTTACGTGTGTCAGTCGCAGTCACTCAACGTCTACTTGGGCTAACGCTACCGAGCGCAAGCTGTCTAGCTCACATTTCTACGCCTGGGAATCAGGCCTCAAAACCGGCTGCTACTACCTTAGAACCAAGGCCGCGACTAGTGCCAATGTATCGTGTAACGGTGACGTGTGTGCCATGTGTACAGTTTAATTAAACTAAATCTGCAGTCAAGTCCATGGCACTGACGCCGCCCTCGCCGTTCTCTTCGCCGGACAGAGGCACTCCAAACGCGTCTCGTTCAGAGAGGTCTTGGTCCGGGTAGGGCATGCCCTCTTCTTGTTTCCGGATCTGCAGCACGCGCCAAGAGAGCGTGACCTTTTCGCCCTTGCTGCACAGCGCAGTAGCTTGAATGACACACTTCACCACGTCGCCCTTTTGCAGCGTGTTAGTGTCTCCGCCTCCGAGAATCGTTCGCATCACCTTGTAGGCCTGCAGCACCGCGCCATTGTCGCGCGTGCTTGAAATCAAGGTCAATGTTTGTTTTAGCGGCCTTGTTGCCTTGGTCGTACACAGACGGGTCCCAGGCAAGCTGCATCGCGGGCAGAACCAGCGTGAGGCTCTTGTCGCCGTAGCACAGGTTCGAAAAGATGCTCCCGTAGGCGCTCCTTGGTTCCGACAGGCGCAGCTTCTTCGGGTCGGCCGCCGTGTCAAAGACCCTCACCTCATTGTTGTTGCCCGTGACGATCGACATTTTTCGATTTATGGCTCGTTTTGCCAGAACAGGGTTTCTTTTTTCTTTTAAATCTTGAATTTCAAATCTCGCAGTTTAAAAGTTTTAATTAAAAGGTAGTAAAAAAAGAACAGTGTCTCAAAAAATGATGACTCGTTTTCTCTGGAGGTCCAAGTCGCACTGCATCGCGTTCCGCCGGGCGCTCGACTCGCTGTCGCCTCTGTTGCTGGAGGCCAGGGTCGAAGCGACCGTCGACAAGCTCGTGCTCTGCAGCGCGGCCGACGGGCTCGTCGCGCAGTTCGTGGTCCCTTTTTCGGGCGCGAACGGCGACTATGTCAACTTGATGTTTCCAAAGTGTGTGTTCAGCGTTGACCTCAAGGAACTGTCCTGCTGGCTCTCTACTTTCCGCGAGGGCATGATACTCGAACTGTCCGTCGCGGTGGATAACAAGCTGTGTGTCAAATTCTACAACGAGTCGAAATCGTTCGAACACTACAGTGACCTGACCTCGCTGCTCGTGTCCCAAGAGGCGGCCTTCCTGCCGACTACCGAGTGGACCAATCTCGATCGCCTCGTCGAAGTCTCTGGCTCGGCGCTGAACGCCGTGATCAGGCACCATTCGAAGAGCAATGCGCACTGCCGGCTGTTTGTGGAAGTGGACAGGCTCTGCACGGAATCCTCGCTGCGGGCGGTGGACACAGGCCGGCCGGCACGCACCAGCCTTGGCGGCATTGCTCTGGTCGCGGAGGACAAGGACTCGCTGCTGCGCTCGGACCTGTCACACCCGCCCGTCCAAGCCGGCGAGTGTGTCTACGCCCTGGAAATCCTCAAGAAGATACTCAAATCATGCGCTTTCCAGGAGAAAAAGACGGGCAGGGTGCTGGTCGGCGTTACACAGAACGTGCTGCACCTCGTCTCCAAGCGGGACGGCGGTCCGTGGCTCAAGTACACTATTCTGGCCGACGCCAATGAACCGCCCCCAGCTCTGCCCACGCTGGCGCCGCTTCCATTGACTGCCGACAGCGCCGCCGAGGACGAAGAGAGCCGCAAGCTGATCAAGCGCAAGAAGAAGAAGCTCAAGCGGACGAGAGACGAATCCCAGGCAGGCGCTTAAGCCTCCTCAGCGTGTACTTGCGGCCTGAAAGTTGGCTAATAAAATGTTTCTGTGTCTCTTTTCTGTGCACTGGCACGTACCAGTTAGTCACCCGGCCCACGGCCCTGAAAGCAGAGATGTCTAGCGGTCCGCCGTAGTCTACTAGTTTGTGGCGTGGCGGCGCCGGCTGAACTAGCTGCTTGTGCAGATTCAATCTTAAGTAAGAGTGCAGGAGGTCCATTGAACGCGAACGCAGCGTCTCGGCAATGCCATAGTCCGCGTACGCGGCCGCGCAGCCCACCGTGCAGAAGTGACCCCAGACGCACAACTCTTCGCCTGCGTGGGCTATTGGCAGCCCAAACCACTTGCTGTCGTCCCTCGCGCAGCCGTACGAGCAGTGCAGGCACTTGCCCTGGTAAGATTCAGTGCCCTCCATCCTTTCTGAATTCCTCGTCTTTTTTTCACTCTTTCATTTGTTTCAAATCTTGAATTTTAAACTGCCACGTTCGATCTGGGCATCTGTTTGCCGGCCGTCATATTATGTCCTGCGAACACGACTGGACCTTCAGCCTCGCAACCACAGGTACGTACTGCTCGAAGTGTGGCTTAGTCAAGACAGAGCACGAGTTGTACACGTCGCAATGCTGGCTAGTGAACGGACAGATGGTAAGAGAGCAACACGCTCACAGACATGTCGGCTACACTCGCCTGAGCGGGTTCCGTCAGATAACACGCGAGACGTTCAACCTTCGAGGTGTCAATCAGTCTGCGTCGTGTGTCAGCCCGGCCTTGTTAGCACAGGCGAGGCGCCTGGTCCACAAGTGGCGGGCACAGAACAACGCGACGCCCGCTCGCCTCGCGTACATCTGGCGCAGGGAGAAGCTAGGCCCGCTGACCATCGACAAGGCCAGCCAGCTGTGCCACCTGCTAGGCTGCGGCCGGGGCCGGCGGGAGCCGAGCAAAGAAACGCTAGAGGAGTTGGAACGCCTCTTCAAAAAAGTAGACGCCTGCTGGCCCAAGGTGCTGAAGAAGCTGAGGCAGCGCTATGCGTGGGCGAGAAGATGTTTCGTCAATTATCAGACGTTACTGAGGGCTTTCCTGCTGTTGATGGACGAAGAAGAGCTAGCGGCACAAGTGCCGGAGCTGAATCAAGCCGAGTCGAGGCACAGACAAAGCGCCATGTTCGCGCTCGTTTGCGAAAAACAAGGCTGGCCTTTGAACGGCAGCGGCCTCGCGCGCCCGCTCGCCAGCCATCTTTTGTCTGGCCCGCACGCCAAGAAGAAAAAGAAAAAGAAAAAAAAAGAAAAAGACGCTGGCCATGATTGCTGTGGCTGTTGCTGAAAAAACAAATCTTGTACCACCTAATCATTAAATACAAAGAATGTGGGTCAGCAGCGGGAGGTTTGGTGCCGGTCCGAACGGGCGAGAGGTCGTTGATTTCACTGGAGGCCCGTCCCAGGCGGAAATCGACGCCTTTAATAACACAACTCCGCAAGAAATCCGCGAAGGCAAGAAACCGGTGCCGAGCTTCGCGAGACTGCCCTTGCACAAGTATTTTGCTAATAAGCAGTGGTTGTGATCAACCTACAGGGAGGGCTTCATAAGCGGGCTGAAGAACCTCCAAGACAATCGCGAGGAAGTCCTCGACCGCGTGCACCTGGTCTCGCTAGGCGTCGAATCTGCCCTGCACCAGCCTTCGCAGCGGCTGGCGGCGGTCATCAACTCGCGCCGGGGTAAATGGAGCGAGTTTATCATCAAGGGCACCGAGAAGAGCGGCGTGCTGCACGCGGTCGACACTTTTCGCGGCACGGGGCTAGACGACGAGAAGCTGCTGTCTTCGAAGGAGGCGACCATGGTCGATTTCAAGGTCATCGCGACCTCGGACGAGAATGCCTGGCTCACGCTTCCGGACAGCGCCGCCAGAATAGAGAACCGCGACGAATGGCACGACGACGTCGGTTCCTTCAGGACTTACGTGTTCGGCCCCAACCACCAGTATTGCACTGTCAAGGGCGCGGCCAAGAAGCCCTTCTGGATCTATCTCCTGGACTGCTGCACCCAGCTGCTGCGCTTGCGCAGCGATGTCGAACAATGGCTGCCGTTCATCATCGACCTGGTGGACGCGTGCAAGCCGCACTCCGACACGAGAAGCAAGGCGTACGTGAAGTTCAGGACCCAGTGGCTCATTCTCGCGAGCAAAAAGGAAGCGGACATAAAGAAAAAAGACAACTCCAAACAGCCCTCGCGGTGCGCTTGGGGCAAGAAGTTCGTGGTCAAGCACCTTACGCAAGGGTCCCTCTTCCGCGATCGGACGCTGAACCAGCGCACCGTCAGGCAGACGAACGAAGTCAATGTCAAGAAGATGACCGAGCGGAACACGTTGCTCGCGGACCCGTGGTTTGCGTTCCTGGACGATCGCCGCGGCGCCGACCGCCAGCAGCAGCGCCAATGATTTGAGGCTGCCCTCGGCGTTGTCGCCTAGCTGCTTGGTGGTGTCCATCGCTTCTTTCGGAATGTCAGTCACCTTGTCGATCTGCTTGCCGAAAAAGTTGCCGATGCCCTTAATGGTGTTGCCGAACTGCCGCAGCCCTTCGCGGGTCCGAACTGTACCAGGCCATGCTAGCCAAAGCGGACTGTTTCGAATCGGCCGAGGCCAAGCGCACCAACACCGGCCCCTTTGCGCCGACGATGCGCTACCCGCTCTGGGCCCTGCAGAGCTTCCTGCTGCTCGCGATTCTGGGCTGCCGGCAGATAGAACTCTGGAAATGGTCGGAGTTCTTGCCCGTGAACGAAGAGGAACATATCATCTTCTCGGAGATCGGGCGGCAGAAGCACGTCGTCCAGCACAGGGCGGCCAAGAAGGGGGCCGCGCCCGACTCAGACCCGGCCGACAGCGATTTGCAGGACCTGATCTTTATAGGCAAACCGATCGCACTCCCTGCCGCCACGTCGGCCGGCGTGCTGCGCATCTGGAAGCACATGAGCTTGCTGATCGAAAATCACTTCAGGCACCGCTCGCGGCTGGCGCCCGAAGAGAACAAGCTCATGAAAAAGGACAGACCCAAGAGCGATTACCTGAGCTGGACTACGCACCGCGCAGAGATCTTAGCACAGGAGGACGAGCAACCTTTGGCTCCGCCTGCCAAACGGATGAAGGTCTCGACGCTGCCGTGGATGAACACGCTCGCCGAGTCGAAAAAAGTGACAGACACGCCTAGCCAAGCGCTCATTAACGACCAGGTCACCGCGACCATGAAGGGAGCGGGGTTTTCAAACACGTTCGACTACCTCACGCAGATGCACTACGAACGAGCGAAGGATTTTCTCATCCCCAGCCCACACAAGCTCCGGGCCATCTACGCCAACTGCGTCTACGCGCTGTACGGTGAGCACAGCCAAGTCTCGCGCACCATCTTCATGTCGCGGGTGCTCGGCCACTCACTGATGTTTGCCAACAACACCGAGGCAGTCTCGAACCTCAAGTCCCAGATGTTCTACGATTCTGTAAAAGTGCAAACACGCAGCGTCCCGTCCCTGACGGAGCCCGACTTGCTCAAGATTGTGCAGGCCATCGTGGACCAAGGGGCTAGGTTGGCGGAGGACTTCAACCGTCTGAAGGGCGAGCTCGCATACGTAATTCCCCCCACACTCAAACAGCTGCCTCGCGAGACCAGAGCCGAACGGTTACGCAGGCAGGCCGTGGAATTTTTCGCGGCAAATTTGCAGCAACATGCCGGAGAACTGCGCCGGCCCGGTTTTTGGCGCGGAACGTTAGATTCCATTTTTTCCGTGAAGGCTTCCTACCGTTTTGCCAATCATGCAAATGTCGCTCTTGATACGGCCGATCCTACACCAGCCGCTCAGATCACGCGGTTTATGCAATTGTGCTAAGAGATTCAAGAATTAAAAGCTCATAATCTGACTTTATTGAAAGTACAAAAGTGCAATGAGTCAAGTAAAGCCGTGCCGAGTGGCGCCAGATGGGAAAATTTCGCTGATTGATTTTGCCGGGAAAACGTTTCCTTTTTTGACTCCTAGCCGTTGCGCGGAACGAATTCGCAGACACCTCCAGCTGCACCCCTACCGCTTAGCCAACGGTCACATTTCGAAATTCAAATTCCCGAAACAACGCGGACAACGTGCGGGCACGTGGGTTGTGCCCCTGAAATCGCGGCCGAAGTGGTGGAGCAATTCGCGTCGGACTGGAACGTACGCCCCTCACGGCGGACACAGGCCAGGGTCAGCGACCAGCCCTCTGTACCAATCGTCGCCGCTGCCGTGAGCGATCTCGAGGGCGTCAGGGACGGACTTGCAGTTCTTGGACAGCTCGCTCCAGACACAACAAGCGCGTTCCAATCTACTCTGGACGAGGCAGTTGGTGCAGTTGACACCGAAGAAGAGACAATACCTCCTTTCGAAATCCTGTCCCCTGTTCTGACTTACGAGCAGGACGGGGAAGAAGAAAATGAACTTGATAGCTTCCCAGAGCATTTTGCTTTTTAATTAAAATCGAGAAGAAGATTTAAAAATCAGTAATGTACAGATTCTTGTTGAACCGGGGCGAAAACCAGGCGGCCACCTCTTTGGCTCCCGTCAGCCAAAAATAACTAGTCCTTGTCTACTTGCAGAACGGGCTAGCCCATTTCTTCGTACGCCGCCCGGAAGCGGTGGGTAGACACGTACGCCAGGGTCACGACGGAGTCTCGTGTCGTCCTGGGCACTGGGAAAGACGTGCGGCCCATGCGCTTGCACGCGGCGAAGGGCGTGATTACTCTGTGGCGGTTGTTAAACACGAAACAGGTGGCACAGTAGCCCTCGACCGTCTTTTTTTGGACGCAGGAAAAGCAGATAACTTCGCTCTTGCGCGACACGGTGTTGATGAGGCGTGGCAGCGACTTGGTGTCGTAATTAAAAGTAGCGTTCAGGAATTTGTGCAGGCCGGACAACTCGCCGTTCTGCACTTTACGCCGTTTCCACCGGCCGCGCGCGAACCGGTTTGTGTGCGTTTTCAGGTGGCGGATCGCGTGCGCGACCTCGCCGATGCGGAGGTACGACAGCACTTCCACCAAAAGATCAGCCGGTAGCGCGGCTAGCAACATCCCCTTTTGTGCTAATGGGAAGGGAGAGAACTTTTGTTTTTTTTTGCATTTCAGAGCCGTCGTAACCGTCGGAGGGCGGCCCGCCACCTATAACAGGCGCGAGCGGCTTGACCTTCGTGCCCGCGTTGGTGTACGCGAACTTGTTCTTGAACGGCGTAATCATCTGGTTCTGTTGTGCAAACCGCTCCGCCGCCAGCTTCTCTGCCTCTCGGGTTTGGTCGTCCAGCCGCTTGAGGATCTCTTTGTCTCGCTGGGCCATGGTCTTCCCGTCCTTTTTCAGGCGCTGTCTCGCGCGGTCGCCGTAAAAAAGCATTCGTTGCATCACTTCTCGCTCTTGGCGCGACATCCCCTTGAGCGAAGTCGGCAGCCAGCTCGGCGCGCGGTACGCCAGCTGTTTCAGTCTCTCTTGTTTCTGGATGTCCGCGCGGCTCGGCTGCTTGGGCGGGTCGGGCCCTCTGAGGATGACTTCGCCGTCCGGCAACGAAGCGGGCGCGAGCCAGGACTTGTAATTGAACTCAAGCCGGTCGATGTGCTCCTGCTAAACCATTGCAGCATGCCGTGTCCCGACGTGGCGCTCGTCCGTCGCTTGGGCCAAGTGTGCAAAGAACTCCTTTTTCGGGAAGAGCTGGCCAAAGTTCTCCCACAAGTTGTTGAGGGTGCGCTGCACTTTCGAGTTGAACATGATGCAATGTGACGTTTGCTCGCGCATAATGGGACTCACTGAGTTGGCCGGTAAGGCACTGCACCGCGATGAAGATCGTGATGTTATAATGGCGGTACGTGCCGAAAAAGTTCTGCATCCAGCGGTCGGTCGAGTCGAATATGCCGACCAGGTCGTCAAACACAATGAACGACGGCTCCAAACGTTTGTTTTCCAGGTAGCGCTTCTTGAGGTTTTCTACATAGTTCTGCAAGATGTCCATCCTAAAACCTTCGTAGATCTTGCAGTGCTGCTCGCTCGCAAAGTGGAACGAAAAGCTGTTCTTAAACTTGGTGCGAACCATGATCAGGCCGTACTGGAAAGGGTCCTTTTTGCGCGCGCACAGGCTGTACAGGAGCCATTTCAGGAAATGCGTTTTTTCCCACGCTCCGACTTACCGACTAGCACGAACAGCTGCCCCGCTCCCTTTTCGCGCGGGTAGAAAACTTCGATGTTCCGCTTGAACTCGGTCGGCTGCAGCTGTTCTGCCTGTTGTTGTTGCTTCTTCTTGCCTTTCCTGCCCTTGTCTTTCTGCTTGTCGACATATTCAAGTATTTTCTCTTCGACCGTCTTCTCGCCCAGCTGCTGCTCCGGCTCCTGCAGCCGGTCTACCGGGCCCTTGACAGTCTGCATTTTTTTCTAGTAGAGATTGAAAGCAGAATAGTATATTTTTTTTTTTCGTGGCAGTGTTTTAACACCAGCCAGCACGATGCCCAAGCAATCCTGGAAAACAAAGCACGCCGGCGCCGCGTTCACTAGCAAGGCCCTACAAAAAGAAGACAACTGGTTACGCGGGCGGTGGGTCGGCCGAGATGGCGGCCCGCACCCGCCACATCATGAAACACGTAAACCCGGACCTGTCGACCGCGCTGGATGCGATCCACGGCGATGACGCTCTCGGCCCTGCATTTGCTGACATAAACAATATCCTTGGTAGACTCGGCGGGCATCCAAGTGAGAGTTTTTTTTTATTCTAAAAATTTTACACGTGGAAATCGCGATTTGTAAAAAATGAAACGACGCGCCTTTACCACCAATGCCCGCCTGCCGTTCAAGAAATGCCGCACGGGCTTTGCAGGGGCGTGTCGGCCGAGATGGCGGCCCGCACCCATCGCATCATAAAATTTGTGAACCCACAACTCTCGGCCGCCCTTCAATTGGTCGACGCGCCCCAGGCGGTCAACGTACCAGTGCCAACAAGCCTAGATCGTGAGTCGAAACAAGTGGCGCGCTTGCTAGAGAAACTAACCAAAGCGCTCGGCTACGACGTCGCTCCGTACATAGTCAACAGGCAGGCCCCTCCAGCTCTAGTGCCGTCGGCCGTGTCGTCGGCCGTGCCCCTCGCACCACCGCCACCGCCGCCGCCACTCCACCCTCGCAACCAAAACCTCTTAAGATTGTCAAGAACACCGCTGCCCTCAAACCTAAAAAACAAGAGGCTGGTACTATCGATATGGCCGAGATCGTGGCACGCAGTGGCAAGCTGGCGACCGCCGTGGGTCCCGTCATCACCAAACAGGAGGAGAAGGATCTCCACACGCTGATAGACAGGTACAGACGAGACAGGGACAGCCACGGGCAGCTGTACCACGCCGCGAAGAGGCACGCGCTGAGCGAGGACAAGAAGGTGCCGGCCCCGTACGGCGAGCAGCTCAGGGCACAGTTGGCCGAGTACGAGGCCAGAATCCAAGAGCTGCGGTCAGCGGCCAAGGCGGCAAAACCTGACGAAGCCAAGCGGAAGCGCAAGCAGATAACACAGTACGAGAAACTAGTACAACAAATCACAAAGTCGCTATAAAAAACTTTTTTTTCTTCTCCTTGATTTTCAAAAAGAATGCGCTATGTCAGCGGCGACGGCGAAGCGGCCGGCAGCTGGACGGGCCGGCCCAATGGCAAGTTCTTTGACTCCCGGCCGCTGCCTTTCAAACAGCAGGGCAACAGCGGCGGTATTTTCGGAAATCTGGCCAAGGCCAAAGCCCTCATGCGCCATGTCAATCTCGACTACATGAACAGCCTGGTCGATGCCAAGCGCGAACTTAAGCCCGGCGCTCCTGTCGATAAAGGAGGAGGCGGCGGCAGCGGTGCCAAGCCGACGGTGGTCCTGAAGGAGGCGGCAGCGGTGCCAAGCCTAGCACGACACCGGAAAACAAATTCGACGGCGCCGAGGCTCTGCAGTTGCCGGAGAACAACAACGAGGACACGTTCATGGCGGACGCGCCGCCAGCAGCGGACGCGAAAGAGGCGGAACCGGAGGCACACGAAGGAAACCAGCTGCAGGCGGTCCCGCCCAAGTCGGCCGAGAAGCCCCGTTCCACCAAAATCCAGGCTGAACAAACACAACTGGCTCATCGAAATCAAGAGCTGGAGCTACGGAGAAAAAACAACGAAGAAAAGAGAAAGCTAGACATGGCAAAGTTTGACCAAGAGCAAGAAGAGGCATACAAAGAAACGAAACAGAAGGAACACGAGGAGGAAATGAAGCTCAGAAGGCTGCAGCTAGAGCAACAACAATTGGAGGCGGAGAACGAACTGAAGATCAGGAGCGAGGAACAACAAGCCAGGGCTATTTCTGAGACGGCCCAAAAGATGAAAGAATCATCAGATAAGCTGGCACTCCTCAGAAAAAGGAATGCGGAACACGCAGAGAGTATAGCACTGATAAAAGCGGGCGGAGAGGTTACCGCTAACCGGATTGAACAAGGCACGAATAAGACCAATCACGGGTGCAATCCGGTGCTGACCGACACGGCCGCTGCCAACAACGAGGCAGCTCCAAGTCGGCCGGATCCAGAACAGCGCGAACAGCCAGCTGGCCATCGGGGCGGCCGAGACTGGCGCAGGGTCGCGGGCGAGAAGCAGAACGCAGTGCTCGGGACATGCGCGGGTAGGGATATCCAGCGCCAGGCCCTGTTAACACAAGGCCAGGCGACCGACCAGCACAACGTCCAACAGGCAAACAGAACGCGGAGGCCGCCAAGCTGTACATCGGCAGCCAGCAATCCTCTGCCAAACAGGTCCAGGCCATCGAAAACACCATCAGAGACTCTGTTCAGATGTGGAAGGAGGGACAGAAGGGCCAGGCCGCGTCACAAATTGCAGACATCGCGTTTGCCTTGACCGCGGCACCAAACGGAAGCACTAGCGCCCTGGCGATAGAGGGCGGCGCTACTACGGCACCGCCAGGCAGCAGCAGCAGCAGCAGCAGCAGCTCGGCCCGGACACCGCCGCAAGTTTGCCCGGTTCGAGATGGAGAAGATGATGGAGACCATCGACAAGCTCTCAAAAGAAGACGAATACTACGACTTGACGGCGGCGGCCGAGACGTACGTGGCCGGCCTCTGAATTTCTGTCTCAAGAACGCGGTCGAGTTAGAGGACGGATTTACCAGCGTCGCGCAACAAGTGGCGCGCAAGCTGAGCGGCAAAGACGGTTACCTCGCGGAGAACGTGCGTGAGCAGCTCCAGTCTATTCTGAAACAACTGAAGCGACGAGAGCCAACGACTTCGAAAACCCGGGCGATGAAGTCGACGACGATATTGGCATGGACGACGGCTCGCCCGCCGAAGAAGAGAAAGAAGAAGAAGAAGAAAAGAGACAGCCCGATGGTATCGGAGCCGGACGAAAAAAGTACCGTTCCGCTCTACAGACACAGGCCCTGTCAGCATCCCCGCGGCCAGCATCAACAATACCAGTAACATCGAGCAGGTCAGCGCGCTGGCTAAAGAATACGTCGGCCGAGCGATGAAGGCTGCTGCCACGCCTAAGGAGGCCGTTGCGGGCATGAACACGCAGCTCATGACACAGACGCGTCTACGCCCAAAGGAAAAGCGTTTGTCGACGAGGTCAATAAACTCATCGGGTACCCTGCCAGGATGCTCGTCGAGTACAAGAAGGCAAGCACCGAAGAAGAGAAGAACAAGGCGGCCTTGTTCTCTACGACAAGCTGGAGAACAAGACTGCCTTCTTCCTCCGCCCAAAACAGCAACCAGCTCGTGTTGGCTAGCGATCGATCGCGGTCTCAATTACAAGCTGCTACACCAGTTTATTACAACTGCACCGCTACAGGACGTCCCTGTTGTCGCGCAGATGGTCGTTGCCCCGTATGTCCAGGAATATCTCAAACACCCGGACAGGAAGGATGCACTCCATGAGCAGTTAAAAGACGGTATAGTCTCCTCTCGAAGATAGGCAAGAACCAGAACCTGGAAGTCTTCGGAAAGAACCTGGCGCTGATCATGAGGACCGCGGGCGTGACAGCTGTGCCCGACCGCGTCGGGGCTCTCAAAGCAGAAAGGCGAGTACAAGGCACACCTAGAACAAAAGGCAGTTCTACACCGGCGCCGTCAAACAGCAAGAATACAGTGAAAGCCATCGAAGAAGGGAAGGCCACGAGCGTAAAGGGCAGGCGCAAGCAAAGCAAAAAACCAAAAGTTAGTAATCAGCTGATCACACCGGGTCCCTGACAATAAAAAAGACATGCAGCACCTGGCCTTCTTCGACCCGACCTTGGCACTGGCCCTGGGCAAAGTCAACGAAAAACAGGCGCGCGTAGCGGGGCAGAAACGCCGACAACAAGAGGACGCCGAAAAAAAGGCGATCGAAGTTCTGCAGACTACGGTAGCCGAAGCGCCATCGAGAAAGTCTTCAAGCAGCCGGCCATTCCTGATGCCACATCTTGCTAGAAGTGACGCCTGAACAGCCGCCCGTTGCGAGCAGCAGCTGATTGGCGGCGGCAAGTAATTAAAAAAAATTCTTGTCGGGTGACTTTATAATACGACCATGAGCAACCGAGGCCCTACCGTGCCCCTAGTCAACACCGGCGAAGAAAAGGCGGCCGCCGCCCAGGCCAACCAGGTCGAGCATGGTACCGAGACCCGGCCGGTCATCCAGACCGACTCGCTCGCTACCAGCTCGATCATCTACTCGGCCCTGAAAGGAGTAACAGTCGAGGGGGCGGAGGGAGTCTCTCAAAACATGCAGAAGGTGGCCAGCGCCTGTCGCAGAACTCGCTGGCCCTTGGTACAAAGGAGGTTTTGCTCGTCGGCATGCCCGATGAGATCGAGAGTGTACGGAGACTTTGTAAAAAACTGCGCCGCCGCGGCAACGCGCCTACGAGGGGAGACAACAACGCCAACATGCTGCCGTGGCTGACGGAAATCAGAAGAACGTACGGGAACAACTGGGGGCTGCATGCAGGTTTCGGCGTTCGTGGAACAGTACCAAGCGGCCAAATCAGAGACCAGCATGGGCGGCTATCCCCGCGGTATCTAAGCTCGATCGGCTCTGTGCGCGGCTGGACCTCTATCCACAGGGAAATGCAGCCTACATCTTGGATAAGAAATTTTAATCTTGCGGCCGTAAGAGCAAAGAAAAGAGGTCCTAGATGACCGATCCGTTTGCTAACCTCGAGCCGCCTACCGCTGAACTTCTCCCTCTCCACCGCCGCCGGTCGTCGAGGTCAAACAGCCGGCGGCCAAGCGACGCAGGACGGCCGCTCCTTCTCAAGCGAGCCTGGCACGGCGCCTGGCCGCACCGTCGTCGTCAGCAGAACCACAAGACCCAGTGCTGCGCGATGACCCGAACTACAGGCTCTTGTGCGCTTATGGCCGCAGCGCCCTAATTGGACCAAGCTCAAAAAAGCGCACATCAACTGCGACCCGAAAGCCCTGCGCAGGCTGCCCAGACAGAAGCTGCCGCTGTTGGACGAAGTTGAGGAAGTGCTGGAAGGCGAACTGTCTGGCGAGCTGGCGGATGCCGTGCTCAAGCAAGGGCTCGTGTGCCTCGAAAATCTGGTAGCGAGCCGGTCGCGTTACCAAATCTCGGGCACGACCGAGGCCTGCTTTACAAATGACAGGTGGTGTTTCTTGCTAGAAAGAGCCAAGCTGCGCGCGGGCATCGGGCTGCAGCGCCTGGACCCTATGACAGAGCTAGCTCTGTTGACGGCGCAGACTGCCGCCATCACTCATGCCAAGAACACGATGTTTGTAGCACAGCCAGCTAGCCAAGCTACAAATCTGGACGCACCCGCGCCCGAGAAGTAGATCAATAAAAAAATTTATTTTGTTGTGCGCCAATTAAGCATCTCCGAAAAGAAAAATGTCCGAAATGGTGAGCGACCTGTTTTCTCTTGAAAACTTTGCTCGGTCCGGCACGGCCGCCGTTTGCCTACGTGGCCGCCCCGGTCGTGATCCCCGGCAACACTTATTTCAGCCTCTCGGCTGTCCCTGGCTTGAGCGGCGTCGTCGTCGAAAAGAGCAAGGGGCTAGCGGTAGTGGCTTTCTTGACTGCCACTGCATCGATTTAATCCAGTCGCGCGTGCTGAACCGCACGAAAGAAGGCCGGCTAGCCGCTTACCCTTCCCTCGCCGTGCACGTGGCCGGAGGAGGCCTGCTGTTTGCTATGCTGCCAAGCTCATGGGCAGCGGCCAGTTTGGGCTAGTAGGCGACGGAGACGCTCAACAGTTTTCTTGATCGGGCGCTCTCGGAAGTGTTCAGCCAATATTTCTACGAAAATTACCTGAACCCGCGGCCAAGGACTACCGCTTCTAAACAAAAAAAGAATCTTGTGTAGCTAGTCTAGAGTGAAAATGCTAGTGGAGGAAGCTCTGCTGGCCTGGGCCCTGATCGTTACAGCCGCTATCATCGTGGTCACCTGCTGCAAACGACTCTTTCGTCATCAAAGATCTCGTGCGACCTCGACAAGCCGCTGCCCACACACTACGTGACGCTCGATGACATCCTCCGGCGGCCTTACCAAGCGCCAAGCGCTGCAGAAGCTCTTTGCGGACCTGGAGACTGTGCTGGACAACTGGGGGCTGCTGTCTGCCGGCGAGAGCAAGGACCTGCGGATGCAGTGGAACTTAGGTCTTGAGCACAAGTTGCGACCGTTGAAAAGTTCTTTTTGCCTGCCTACAAGGACGGCAAGCTGCCGCGTACGTCCGGAGCGAAGCCGGCATCTGGTTTGAGCTGGCCGCGAGTGCTCGTGCTCCGACCGCCCTGCAACAGCTGCAGCAAAGATTTCTGGCCAAGCAGAGTCTGGCCAAGGACGCTCAGTTCCTGGGACAAATTACGCAAGTCATGGAACGCATCTGCCAAGTCATTGTCTTTTAAATAATTAAAAAATTTAATTTTCGTGACTCACTAAGTTTAAATAAGAAAGATGGGCAAGAATTGCCGTACCAGAGCTATGCAGAACAGCAAGAAATAGGTCGTCGGGTGCACGAGGCTTCTTCCCTGAAAAGACACGCTAGATTCAGAGAAGAAAGACAAGCTGATAGGCGAGCGAACAAGTCAGTCAAAGCCGCTGCTAGGAAGGAGCACAGGGAAGAACGGAGAGAGCGGGGCCGTGATGATCATGAAATAAAAAAAAAATCTTCTTTGTGCTTAATATTATAATACGATCGATGTCTTCCGCCACCGTCGTCGTGCCTCCGCAGAAGCTGCAAAAAATCTCTACCGGCAGGTGTGCCCGTAACGGCCAGGAGATCTTGATTGACCCCGAGCACGCCCGTGCGATCAATGCGCGCCCTTGCTGGACTCAAACTGTCATGGCGCCCGCCGCCGCGACCTCGGCGCTGAGCAACACTGCGTTTTTTAGCTTTATCTGGAAAACAACC